>OX463843.1:49589484-49675481 GCA_949825065.1 Odontocerum albicorne
ATATATATATATATATATATATATATATATATATATATATATATATATATATATATATATATATATATATATATATATATATATATATATATATATATATATATATATATATATATATATCATCATCATCATCATCATTGTCAACCAGGGTCGATCCACTGCTGGATGAAGGTCTCCCCAAGTTGACTCCAAACAGTTCGGTCCTTTGCTTGCCGATGCCACGTGATGCTGCCATGCTTCCTGATTTCGTCCATCCAGCGTACCTTCGGTCTTCTTCTAGGCCTCTTTATGCCTCTTGGATACCATTGGATTATTTCGGATGTCCATCGGGCGTCTGACATTCTGGCTACATGTCCGGCCCATTGCCACTTCATTCTTTTGCACACCTTTATAACGTCTTCTACCTTTGTTATATTGCGAATCCAGGTGTTTCGTTTACGGTCTCTTTTAGTATATCCTAACATGCATCTTTCCATGCTCCTTTGTGCGGTCTGGAGCTTTTGCGTGTTCTTTACTGTGAGCGTCCATGTCTCGCAGCCATACGTAAGTACTGGAAGAATGCACTGGTTGTAGACCCTTCGCTTCAAGGATATTGGGAGATTACTTTTGAAGATGTTGTTCAAACGTCCAAATGAGCTCCACGCCAGTTTGGTCCTTCGTGCTATTTCCTCCGATATGCCACCTACAAAGGAAATAAGTTGGCCTAGATACACATATTCCTGGACAAGTTCTAGCGGTTTTCCATCCACGTTTATTGGTTTTGGGGTAGCAAAGCCGTTCATCATATATTTGGTTTTTGAAATATTCATTTTTAAACCAACTTCCCTGCTGACCTCTGCCAATTCTTGCAGTTGGTGCTGAAGATCATTCGGGTTTTGTGAGAATATAACGATATCGTCTGCAAAATCTCAAATGGCTCAGGTATTTTCCGGGGTTCGAATTGTCAGTAGGGTCACAGTGACTTACACTATGCTGGAAGGTGTAAGTCTATAAAATGCTGTGGAACGCCTAGTTGCATACTATCAGCAACACTACTGGCTAGTCCGATTCGTTAGCGTCCCCGTCGCGAACCCTGGGCAATGTGGTCACACTATGTGGACCATAGCAGATAGCGGAAGGATGAAAGGCGAGTTTCTGGCGCCTAAAAACTAGACCACACCAGCTAAGGGAAGGAAAACCCCAACAGAAAACCTGTACATAAATACCTGTACATAACAAGACTCTAACAAGAGTGCTATAGGGATGGAAAACCCGAAATAAAACCTCATACCAATACGCTTGGGCAGCGCGGTATAAGGGGAGACCAAAGTACTTCTTGTCCAATAAACCCCCATGAATGATGAAACAATATATAAAAACACCCTCCGGAAGACGTCCCAGACAGGGCTACAGCAGCGGCCCTAGAAGGGAGCCTTCGATACGGACACGGAGGATCGGTAACGGCTGCTTCCAAATGAACATCGCGACATTCAATACTCGTACCCTCTCAAGTGAGGCCCATATCACTGAACTCCAAGAAGAACTTAAGCACATCAATTGGGATATCGTAGGGCTAAGCGAAGTCAGAAGAAAAGGAGAAGATCTCATAGAATTGAAGGATGGACACCATCTGTATTTCAGAGGTACAGAAGATGGAAGAACCAGCGGAGTGGGATTTATTGTCCACAAGAAATGGATGAATAACATCATCACGACTGAGAGCTCTTCTGACAGAGTGGCGTCCCTAACTTTCGAAATAAACAAGCGATATCGAATGCAAATAATACAGACATATGCCCCTACACAAAGTTACTCTAATGATTGTATCGAAGAGTACTACCAGGAAGTTCAAAATATGTATGATGCAAACACATCCCACTTCAAATTTGTAATCGGAGATTTCAACGCAAGAATCGGCGGTCTCCACAAAGATGACGAATCAGTGGGAAAATTTGGGATAGGCACCCGAGATGACAGAGGAAACAGGCTTGTGGAGTTTGCTCAAAGCAATTCACTTTGTGTTATGAATTCATTTTTCAAAAAGAAATACTCTAGGAAATGGACATGGAAAAGCCCAACAGGTAACACAAGTGAAATCGACTTCATCCTGTCAAACAAAAAATTTACTGTCCAAGACTGCACTGTTCTCAACAGCTTTAAAACAGGCAGTGATCATCGCCTAGTAAGAGCCAAAATAAATATCAACACAAAAACTGAACGTCTCAAAGTGATTAAGAAAAAGGAGAAAATAGTAATAAACAACGATCTACTTGCTAAAAATAAAAATGGATTCCAACTAGACCTCAAAAATCGATTTGAAATCCTCAGCGAACCACAGCTTCCGATTACAATAGAAGCAATAGCAGAACAGATAGTACAGAGTGCAACAAACTACGGCGGCTCATATCCTCAAAAAGAATCAAAATTGTCGCAGCAAACGTTAGATCTTATGAAACAAAGAAGAAAAATTATATCTACACAACCCGCTTCTACATCACCATCTTTCTCAGAGATCAATAGAATGCTACGCAAAAATATTCGTAAAGATATCCGCGAATATAACACAAAAATGGTTCAAAGGACAATTGAGAATAGAAGAAGTCTGAAAAAGCTAAAGCAAAATATGTCTTTAGGAAAACGCCACATCATTGCACTTAAACTGTCTGATAATACTGTAACCAAACAACGAGACCTTATCCTGAAGAGAGCGGAAGAATTTTATAGGGAACTATATGCCGATACAGATACTGTAACTATACCAGATACAAATCTGAATCTAGAAACAACTAAGGACGAAAATATCCCAACGATCTTGCCAGGAGAGAAATCAGATACGCAATCAACTTTCTAAATTGTCCATTGATGTCCTTAAACAAACAGGTCGAGAAGTGGATACCATCTTATCAACACTTTTCAACAGGTGCCTTGAAGAAAAAGACATTCCAGAAGATTGGAAATCTGCAACTATAATACTTCTCCATAAGAAAGGCGATCAAGAGGATCTTAAGAACTACCGTCCGATTAGCATGCTACCTACCCTTTACAAAATTTTTACCAAGATTTTAACCAACCGACTCTCGAATACTTTTGACATGAACCAACCACGAGAACAGGCTGGATTCAGGAAGGGTTTCAGTACCATGGATCATATTCAGGTGCTGCGAGAAATAATGGAACGATGTGAGGAATACGAACTCCCCCTGTACTTAGCCTTTGTGGACTACGAAAAGGCATTTGACTCAGTCAAAAAAGCTGCTATACTAGAAGCTCTAAACACACAAGGCATTCATAGAGCATACACTCAGTTGTTCAATAACATCTATAAGGATGCAACAGCAAAAATACATCTCCACAAATCCTCGGAGACCTTCCGAATCGGTAAAGGAGTTCGTCAAGGAGACACTATTTCCCCAAAATTATTCACAGCTACACTGGAATACATATTTAAAAAACTAGAATGGGAAAGTAAAGGGCTGGCGATTGATGGAAAATACCTGAGCCATATAAATATATATATATATATATATATATATATATATATATATATATATATATATATATATATATATATATATATATATATATATATATATATATATATATATATATATATATATATATATATATATATATATATATATATATATATATATATATATATATATAAACGAATACTACATTTATGAATATATATTTTCATAAATGTAGAATTTGTTTTACTTCCGTGAATATTTCACGGGTCGCAACTAGTATAATATGATAGCTTTACATAGATAACAATTGGAGCAAACAAAATAATATATAACAATAATTTTCACTGTTTTTTTTTTTCTTCAAATTAACGTGTTCGATGGTCTCTGAAAATGTGTTATTTGATTTTTATACGTGTATTTCTATTATCGTCATTTCACCCCCCAGGGGGAGTCGCCATCCGTAGGTTGAGAAACGCTAATATGCTGTGAACCAATATATTAGTTATTTTTTATACTCTTTTAGTGCATCTATAATTATTACTTCTATTGAATCTGTAAAAGGTTTATTAAAAAAACAATCGTTGCTGCCACTAAAAACACTAAATATTACAGTAACAGTATACTCGTATGAAAAAAAAGGGACTCGAAAACGATGTGTGATTATTTTAACAATTGTTGAAAAGTCCATCGAAGGAAGTGCGAAAAAATACATTTAATACTTGTTACACATACTCAGATTCTATCACATCAAGTCATGTTTTTGTTAGCTTTTCCATTTTCATACCTCGCGGTAAGAGGTTTTAGGCCGGTTGACAATTATCTTACGAAAAAAAGAAATCGAGTGCAAATCACTGAACGTAGAGATTTATAACTAATTTGAAGCCAAATATTGAACCATTGCTATCAGAGCATCATGTTCATCTCTCTCATTAACAGTATTATTTCTGTATTCATTTTATGTAAGAATTTTACTAGGTTTTGATTTGTTTCGTTCCAAAGCCAAATATTTACTTGAATTTTGTTTTTTTTTTTTCAATAAAGATATGAATAAAAATTGTACATGTTTTTATTTTTTCACAATTGTCCACTTTACAAAAAAAAAACCTTATCAAGGTGAACAGCACTGTGTCAGCTGTCAAAAATACATTCGAAGTTAATAAGTTCAGAAAAATTCAATATTAGACAGGCAGGTAATCTCTAGAACCTATAAATATTAGTGTTATCACATGTGTGTCAACTTAGCTCGATGTATTATGTTTAAATTTATGATCTAGTTGGGGGTCTACGGAAAACAAAAAAAAAACACGGCAAGTGGTCTACGGGGCAAAAAAGTTTGGGAAACTATGATTTAAAACATCAGGAAATTAGACAAACTATGTATAATAGAATAAACGCAAAAAAAATTAAGGTTGTTTCGCAATCGATAACTATCAATTATTAATGATTTGCATCTAAAAGTGATTTGAGATTGTAGAACACCGCTTACCTTAAAAAAAAACCTCATGATATATCAGCAAATGCGTAATATTTCAAGGAAAAAGTATGAAAATTATCAAGAAGTTTTTTGCAGCAAACTATTAAATGAAGATTCACATAATAGTATTTGATTTAGTAATCTACCGAGGTCGTATCGTATTGATTTTATAAGTATTCTTAAATTAATACATGCATATATACAGGGGTGGAACTAGATGTTTTAGCTCGCGGTTAGTAAAAAAACAATAAACCCCCTTCGTTGTACATAACTGGTATCTCTGAAAGTGATTTTTTTCATCGAACGTGTATTTAGGCAGGTTTAAGGCCTTATGCGTGTTTGTAGCCTAATACGTCCAATGTCACAATATACAAAACAATTATTAGACCAGTGGTGGCATATGGATATGAAGCATGGACAATGACAGTTAAATCCACAAAGTTGCCTTCGAGAGAAGAGTACTACGTAGGATACTGAACCCCGTGAATGACGGCGAAACCTGGCGAATACGATACAACGACGAGCTGTATAACGAGGCGCATGGCCGCGCGGTAATGTGCTGGACTTCTGTGCGGAAGGTCGTCGGTTCGAACCCCGCGCTGTGCTACTCCCCTCGAATGACACAGCCACTTTTTCCACCTAGTGTTCGAGGGTATTAAGGATACCTATGACTTCGATCATATCTATTCTTTTAAAACAAAATAATAATAATATCTACAAAGCTCCCAGGCTATCTGTACATGTCAAACTGAGCAAATTGAGATGGGCCGGACATGTGCAGAGAATGCCGTCATCGCGAGCACCCAAAAGAATCCTGGAAACACCCGGGTGGAAGAAGGAGAGTGGGCAGGCCAAGGCTGCAGACGCAGGATTGGAGGGTCGACAGAAGGAGTTGGAGGCGAAGATTGACGGAGGCTAAAGCTCGATATGGGCTGTAGGACTATTGAAAGAAAGAATACGTGCAATGACATTTTTATTGTTAATGACACTCTTTCTTTGATATTTTCGAAAGTTATAAAAAATGTATACATTTGGTCATTAATATTCTTCTGAAAAACGTTTCGTAAACCAGTGGTTCTAAATTATCGCTGATTTTCCATAAAAGAAAACTGTTTTTTTTTGTTTTCATTCAACGCAACGTTCTACGCCCTAATCCATGCTGCGCCCGGAGATACAGTCCATCTAGGTCATCCACCGTCGCGCTTCTGGTTTTATACGTACACTATTATGCTATATCCCGTTCGGTAGAAAGATAGAGGACACATCTCGACATTTTTACACCAAGCACACAGATTTGGCCTCTTCCGGGTTCATACATCTCGTCATACAGTATCTGCTGTTTCTTATTTTTCCTGAATTACAGTATATTAAAATCTTATTCTATTTTATCCTTAGTCTACGTTTTTTTGACTTTCTTGATTTCAGAGACATATTCGTATTTGTATTTCGCAAGTAATTATCTCAATTTGCTGAAAACATCTTTAGATTTCTTTCAGCTGTCATACCCCTCACGTATGTGTCAAATGCGCACAGAACAGCCGAATGTAAAAAAAGTCCCGTGAAGTTCCCGCTAAATATGCGAATTATAGCGGTGCCCATTCGCAAATAACAAAGACTGTCCCGCCTTCCCAAAACCACGAAACCCAATACTGGTCCACCATCCTGCAGTAACCCCAGCTGTAAAAATCCCCAGAAGAATTCCCCCTCTGGCAAAGCCAGTGTCGAGTCTCATGTGATCTCCTATGCAAATATCGCGAGTAACGCCCGCTCTCAACCCTCACAACCCACCCTCCAATCACAGTATCCGTCGCAGGAATACATAGCGATGGTAATAAAAACCCTGACGCGGCCATGACAGCGGGCCCGCGAGGCACTCAACACTCGCATTATATAGTACTACTCCGCTTACCCAAATCCGCAAAGGTAAACGTCAATTGTACCAGAGCACACAAATATTAAAGATTTATTTATCCCCCCATAATTATCCATTTAAAATTTAAAATATTTATCTTATGTAAGTCACAGCGTTATCCCCCCCCCCCCCCCCCCATATTCATAATGTATTATAGCTTAAAATATTTTATGATAATATAAACTTGAAACTTCGACAACGGTTAGTTAAATGCTACATTTTGAGTGTTATTACTAGGAAATGTTTAACCAACATAATAAGGAATCGAACCTAAAACCTCAGAGTAGTCCACAGCCGTCGTAGCACTAGGCCACAACGATTGATCTATGATTATATGTTATATATGATAAAAAAAAAGTAATTCTATCTACTTAGGTTGCTTAAAGTTAATCTTCCTCAGCATATCTGTATTGGTAATGCAAACGGATTGAAGAGTGTAACCAAAAAATAGTATTGTACAGTAGAGGTCTGATTATTCGTAGTAATTCGGGGTCAATCGAGCCCCGATAATTGAAAAACACTGTTAATCATCGAGTTAAAAATTTTAAGAATTGAAATGCTAAGAATATAAATAAGAATTGACAAAGAAATCCCAAACTTTTTTCGGCCGCAGACATTTACCAAAAACTTTTAAAACCGTCGATCCCCTAGTCATTTACTTGACTTACTCAAATTAATAAGTTTGTACAGTACTCGATATTAAATAATTGACCAGATATCAAACTTTTCATTTTAATCACTTGTAATTAGGGATTGAAAAATATTATGCATTGCATTATCTACGGACTACGGATTATGCATTGCATTATCTTGTGCAACATTTAATATAGAAATCTGCGCTGACGAAAATTAAAGTAAAAAAATACGCGCGGAGTTATAATTTTTTTTGACATTTATGAAATAAATATGTTAATCCAAAAAAGTACAAATATTGACTAATATTCTAAATAAGGTCCCTATTGGAATCATAGATATTTTGAAGTAACCAACAAATAGCAGTAGTAAGGAGGTCTATTTTTGCTGTCGTCGACCCCCAAGCTCTTAAACAGGCAGCGATCATCGCCTATTTAGTCAAAATAAAAATCAACACTGAACGTTTCAAAGTGGTTAAATAAATAAAGTTAAGTAAAGACAATGATTTACAGGCTAAAAAATAAGAATGGATTTTAACTGGACTTTAAAAATCGATTTGAAATCTTCAGCGAACAAGAGGTTCCAATTACAATAAAATCAACAGCAAAAATAGCAAAACAGATAGTACAAATTGCAATAAAAAGAAATAAAAATGATATCTACACAACTTACTTCTACATCACTATCTTTCTCAGAGATCAACAAAATGCTACGCCAAAATATTCGCAAAAATATTGTCGAATATAATACAAAAATGGTTCAAAAGACGATCGAGAATAGAAGTCTTAAAAAGCTATAGAATAATATGTCATTAGGAAAACGCCACATCATTGCACTTAAAACTTTCTGATAATACTGTAACTAAACAACGAGACCTTATCCTGAAGAGAGTGGAAGAGTTTTATAGAGAACTATATGTCGATACAGATACGGCAACTGTACCTGATATCAACTCAAATCTGGAAACAACTGAGGACGAAAATATCCCGATGATTTTACCAGGAGAAATCAGATACGCAACAGAAGTCATGAAATCCGGTAAGGCCACTGGTACCGACTGTTTGTCGATTGATGCCCTTAAACAAACAGGTCGAGAAGTGGATGCCATCTTATCAACACTTTTCAACAAATGTCTTCTGAAAAAATACATCTGCAACCGTAATACGTATCCATAAGGAGATTATCAAGAGGACCTTAAGGATTACTAACTGACTCTCGACAAATGTTGAGTCACGAGATCCAGCTGGATTCAGGAAGGGTTTCAGTACCATGGACTATATTCAAGTTCTGCGAGAAATAATAGAACGACATGAAGAATACGAACTTACTCTTTACTTAGCGTTTGTGGACTACGAATAGGCATTTGACTCAATCAAAAAAGTTGCCATACTAGAAGCTATTGAGAAGGTAAACACAAGGTATTGAGAAGGCAAACATTGAGTTGTTTAATAACATCTATCATATAAAGACGCAACAGCAAAAATACAACTCCACAAATCCTCCGAAACCTTCCAATTTATACTAAAATATACCGTAAAGGAAACACCTGGATTCGCAACAAAACAAAGGTAGAATACGTTATAAAGGTGAGCAATGGGCAGGACATGTAGCCAGTATGTCATATTCCTGAACGACGCCCGAAATAATCCAGTGGTACTCAAGAGGCATAAAGAGACCCCGAAGAAGACCGAAGGTACGCTGGATAGATGAAATCAGGAAGCGTGGCGGCATCACATGGCACCAGCGAGTAAAAAACCGAATTTTTTGGAGTCAACTATAACAGGAGACCTTCATCAAGCAGTGGATCGATCTGCTTGACAATAATGATGATGTAAAATTATACCCTCGTAGTCCTAGTGGTCTTTTATTTATTAACCACTTTAATTGCAAATACAATCTAGTGGGTTTGTTGCCAGACGGCAATCTCTTCCAGCCAACCAGACAAAAGTAAATGAAGCAAGTTACGTGGTCGCATAAGTCATTCAAATGACTATCCATCCCCACGAAATCACATATGTGAGGATATGTCCACGAATCCCACAAAGACGGACAATCACCCGAACATTCTTTTTCATATAAAGTGAGATATCATCAATCGAAAAAAAAGATAAATCAGGAATCAAACACGTTATTTTACTGACTAGAAATTAAGAATTTTTTCAGTCGCTTCTTAAAGCATGCCAAGAACGGAGCGAGTCTTATATTGGTTTGTAACTGATTCCAGAGTCTCGCTGCATGGACAGTAAAGGTCGATGTAAAAAAAGAGTAGCGGTAAACTGGAAAGGCCAATAGACAATCTATGTTTGAGCGTAGCGCTAATCCATGATACGGATGTCTTTGGGATGATACCAGACATCATCAGAGATGCAAGCGTTTGCAGTAAGTATATCAATAAACCCGCCAGATATACTGTATTTTTCCATATACACAAAAGAATTAAAATGAATAAAATATCCATGACTTATGAATTATTTCTACCTATATAGCAGGATGTGTAGACCATACTTATCTTGTAAATATTATGAATGTCAAGTTTTATACCTTTAACAATATGATATAATGAACAATGTACCATCAGCTTCAGTTGATCTCGCTTATCTCACGTTTAAATGCCACAGTTTATTAACGTTTCGTCACGTGTTTTCTGAGCACACTTGCTAGTTAACCTATTTCTGTTCTGAATAAAAATCGTGAGTAGAGATAACTATAAATTGTGCTATCTCATGTTTTTGCAACTTAATATATATATAAGAAAGCTTTTAAAGTTTGTTCTAGTTACATAATAAAAATATTTTAAAAGAAGTGTTAGAAACTGTCTTGAATAATGCAACACGTTTTTTCAGCTATTTAAAAAATCTATTCTTTTTAGTTAATGTTATTTCAACATATTTCATTAAATCTGTAGAAATAACGTTAAAACAGAGATTGTTTATTGGTTTTCACAGTTCACCGCTCCTCTTTTTTTATGTCGTCCTTTACTGTCCATGCAGTGAGACTCTGGAATCAGTTACAAACCAATATAAGTCTCGCTCCGTCCTCGGCATGCTTTAAGAAGTGGCTAAAAAAAATCTTAATTTCTAGTCAGTAAAATAACGTGTTTCATTCCTAACTTTTCTTTTCCTTTCCTTTTGATTGATGATATCTCACTTTATATGAAAAATAATGTTCGGGTGATTGTCCGTCTTTTTGGGGTTCGTGGGCATGTGGTCACGTATATGTTTATGGATTTCGTGAGGATGGACAGTCATTTGAATGATTTACGCGACCACGTAACTTGGTTCATTTACTTTTGTCTGATTGGTTGGAAGAGATTGCCGCCTGGCAATAAGCCTGCCAGATTGTATTTGCAATAAAAGTGTTAAATAAATATATCTGATTTTTATAAAATATACGTATGGGGGACATACATGGTATTTCATTGGTAAAACGTTTGTCAGGTACCCGACGATTTCGGAATGGATGTATAATTATTATCAAATATTCGATGTTTAATTTTAAAGCGTTTCTGTTTTGATTTTCATAAACGTCAGTCACAGATTTTAATTTATGGTAATTAAAGCTCCGGCGTATTGATTTCCATATCTGAAAAAAGATTATATCCAGAAAAATATCCAAGTACAGGGTTTAAGTTTTGTAAATAGCTTCAAGTAGAGAAAACTAATAATTTTAAGTCAAAAATGTAAAAGACATCAAATAAACCGTAAAAACATACAATTGGAAGAATGTTTATTTCTCTAATATTTATCAAAAAAAATAAAGATTTCTAATATTGAAACTTAGGGAATAATATAGGGCGAAGTTTAAATTATCCAGATCTTGCATATAACAAAGCTCGTATTACAAAAAAGTTTAAATTCTTTCAAGTTTTCTATTCGCAGGTAAATTTAAAAGTTTGTTGATAAGATTTTACATTCTGAATAAACAAATTAATATGAAACACCTTTAATACGAAGTAATAAAAAATAAGTTGCTTAATATAAAAAAAATCTAAATTCACTTATCATACTTTAACTTTGATTGAAATCTCGATGATTTTAGATCAAAACGTTTTTAAAATAAAATTTTCATTATTGAACAAAATTTAATCGAATCAAGAAATAAAAATGTGCGAAAAATATTTAAAAGAGGAATAAAGTCATTACTTATTAGACTAAATTGTGCTATTTTAAGTTTGTTTATGCGAAATGTGCATTGCTAATTCAAAAAAACTAACTACATTTAATACTGTCAACCATGCAGACGCTTTCCGCCGCTAAAGTTATATTTGAATATAACAATGCAATTCGAAGAGCACTAAATTCCTGTTTCAATCGCCAAACTAACATAAAACTGTCGTAAAATTTAGTTTTCTTTTGTAGAGTATTCGCGATTAAATTATGCATATTATTATGAGCCGGCAACCGTACGTCAATTTCACAAAATATTGAAAAGAAAATAAATTTAACAAAATATTGAAAAAAAAATACTTACCAAATAAGTGCAGCACAGGAAACTATAGCACAGAAAGTTTTAAAACCGATTTTACAGTAATAATTAATAAATTCACTACTAAATAAGTATGAAACTAAGAGATCACACCGGGTTTGCTTAGCAAGTGTTAAGACGTGTTAACCGAGCGAGACCTAACCGGCGACTGACATCTCGTTGCCGCAAACTAACGTTAGGAAGAGCCAGCCAAGAGTGAAGTTGAGGGCGCCCCCCTCGTACATACATTCGTTCTCAAAGCGCCTCTAGCGGCCAACCTGGCAATTAAAAGTGCAAATAAGCCTTTCAGCAAATTTCAGCAAACATGGCCCTTGCTGAAATTATATGAGGTACCCGAAAATTTAACGTTTTTAATCGAAGTTGACATGCCATTAAAAAGCAAAAGAACGATATATTTTAATGCTTACTTCATTTTAAGTTTCCGTTAAACGTAAAACGTTCATATATCCGATTTTAACGGATTATTTTATCTTGTACGTATGCCATCGGCGTTTTAATTGATTTCTAAAATATGTGACTGAATTTGATAATACACCCAAAAATTATAAAATATAATCTTAACTCTCAAAGTTGATAGTAAATATTTTTTTATTTACATTTTTGTCAATATACAAACAAAAGCTGACTTATTAAAGACGAAAAACAATTAACGTGTACAAAAAGTTAAGAAAAATCAATCTAATTATTTTACATTTTTAATAAAACTAATAACGTTGAAACTTTTGGTCGGGTCATAGAATATAACGTATATTATGAGATTTAAATAAATATCAAGCAAAAGATAAACTATAATTTACGAGTAATACAGAAATTACAGAAAATTACAAAATTGATATGATTTATTTCGTTTTTCTTATTTCTTACAGGATATATTTTTCTAGATTATTCCGTATGAAAATAAGGTTATTGAAAATATGCCCATTTTTTTTTTCCGAAAAATTATTGTTGTCAACAGGCTGAAAAACAATTCGTTGTAATGAGGAATCACTTGTGGAAAAGGTTTGTGTGAGCTCTGGAGTGTGATATTTTCTGTTGTTTTATATTTTTGTTTTTATTTTTATGATTATGTGCATACCGTTTTTATTTTTATGATTATCTGCATATTTTTTAATGCTATATGTCCTCAGTGAGATACAGGCAAAAACCTAGTTTACTGGGGACACGACAAATAAAAGGCAACAAACTCAGATCTATTAAAATTGTGTGTCCAAATTAAATTACCTGTTTTTTTTCGCAAATTATGTATATTTCATGTCATGTGTAAAATAGATTAAATAAATAGATTTTATTACATCGTATAAAAGAGTTTTTATAATTTCAAGAAACGTTTTCATTTATTCCAAACATATTGGAAGTTAAAACGGAATTATTTTTTTTCAAAAACATCACGCCTTGTTTTTTGAGGGCTAAGGAGAGAGAAGAAATGGTTACATCATTTTATCTGCACATACAGCCTTTACCATATTCACACTCATATATCTCATCTTACATGCCCATCTGTTTTTCAGACTTCTTACTTTCCTCAAGCAAATTATCGCCTATTATATTTTTCTATTATTTCCTCAGTCTACCGATTCCTCGCGAATCACTCATTCATAGAAATGATTCTCTCTGTTTATAGAACTGATTCTCATCACTCATTTATAGAACTGATTTTCTCTGTTTATAGAACTGATTCTCATAACTCATTTATAGAACTTATTCTCATGTTTATAGAACTGATTTTCTCTTGATTCGTTCGAATTATTATTTTCTCACCTACAAACTTACATATAGATCAGGTTATTTCGTTGTTGGGTCGTACAGAGAGGACACAACGTCAAAATTCGCAGGCACAACATATTTCTTTATCTCATTTTTATCCATACATCTTTAATATAATAAAAAAGTTGAATACTGTTAAATTAACTTGAAAATATATTTAATCCAACTAGTTTCAAGTCATGTGACACTCAATTTCAGAGTCATTCTGAACTAATACTTAGTGCGGAATACCTCTGAAGATGAGTTGCATACGTCTTGAAACTATAATAGTTGGGTAAAATATATATTTTAAAGTGCATTAACAGTATTTTAATTTATAATTATATTTGAATAAACATGATTTTCTACAGTGTTAACGCTAAAACTATAAAAATATTATTTATAGTTAAAGCATTAACATTGTGGAGGTTTAAAAACATTGTAATTTGTTTCAATAATCACTGTTTATTCCACTTTTGTGAAAAAGGTGTAAATTTAAATTTAATATTAGAATGAACATTGTATATTATTACGCAACTTTTAAAATTTAACAGGCACAAGTATAATATTATTTTACATTATCCATTATAGTAAATAAGTATTTTTCTTTCACAGTTTAATATATTGTATCTAAATGCGGACCTACAATCGATCTCTAAGTGGACTGGGGAGTATAGCTTCCTCATTAATCATACGAAGTCTCAAGCGATCCTCATTGGTAGCTTTGAGTGAAACCCATACTTGAACGGTTTAAAAAAATCCGTGTAACAACGGGAATCGAGCCCGCAGCTTCCAGCTTGCGTGACAGGTGTTTTAAGTAGTATTTCATTGGTAGAACGTTTGTCCGGTACCTGACGAATTCGGAATGGATGCATAATTGTTATCAAATATTTGATGTTAAATTTTAAAGCGTTTCTGTTTTAATTTTTATAAACGTCAAACTTAAAGATTTTAGTTTATGGTAATATAAGCTCTGGTGTATTGATTTCCATATCTGAAAAAATTCATATCCAGAAAAATCCAAGTGAAGTTTTGTATTTAAATAGCTTCAAGTAGAGAAAACTAATAATTTTAAGTCAAAAATGTTAAAGATATCAAATAAACCGTAAAAACATACAATTGGATGAATGTTTATTTCTCTCACATTTATCAATAAATTAAAGATTTCTAATATTGAAACTTAGTGAATTATATAGGACGAAGCTTAAATTATCTAGATCTTACATATAACAAAGCTCGTATTACAAAAAAGCTTAAATTCTTTCAAGTTTTCTATTCGCAGGTAAATATTGTAAAGTATGTTTCAATTCTGTAAATTAAATATATTTATTTGATTGCGAAATGTGCATTGCTAATTCAAAAAAACTAACTACATTTAATACTGTCAACCATGCAGACGCTTTCCGCCGCTAAAGTTATATTTGAAAATTACAATGCAATTCGAAGAGCAGTAAATTTCTGTTTCAATCGCCAAACTAACATAAAACTGTCGTAAAATTAGTTTTCTTTTGTAGAGTATTCGCGATTAAATTATACATATTATTATGAGCCGGCAACCGTACGTCAATTTCATAAAATATTGAAAAGAAAATACTTACCAAATTAGTGCACCACAGGAAACTATAGCACAGAAAGTTTTAATACCGATTTTACAGTCATAGTTAATAGATTTACTTCTAAAAAACTATCAAACTAAGACATCACACCAGTTTTGCTTTGCAAGTGTTAAGATGTATTAACAGTGCGAGGCCTAACCGACGACTGACATCTCATTGCCGCAACCTAACGCTAGGAAGAGCCAGTTAAGGGTGAAGTTGAGGGCGCCCCCCTCGTACGTACATCCGTTCTTAAAGCGCCTCTAGCGGCCAACCTGGCAATTAAAAGTACAAATAAGCCTTTCAGCAAATTTCAGCAAACATGGCCCTTGCTGAAATTATATGAGGTACCCGAATATTTATCGTTTTTAATCGAAGTTGACATGCCATTAAAAAGCAAAAGAACGATATATTTTAATGCTTAATTAATTTTAAGTTTTCGTTAAACGTAAAACGTTCATATATCCGATTTTAACGGATTATTTTATCTTGTACGTATGCCATCGGCGTTTTAATTGATTTCTAAAATATGTGACTGAATTTGATAATACACCCAAAAATTATAAAATGTATTAACTCTCAAAGTTGATAATAAATATTTCTTTATTTCCATTTTGGTCAACATACAAACAAAAGCTGACTTATAAAGACGAAAAACAATTAACGTGTAAAAAAAGTTAAGAAAAATCAATCTTATTATTTTACATTTTTAGTTTAACTAAAAACGTTGAAACTTTCGGTCGGGTGATAGAATATAACGTATATTATGAGATTTAAATTAACAATATGAATATCAAGCAAAATATAAATTTTAATTAACGAGTAATACAGAAATTACAGGAAATTACAGAAAATTACAAAATTGATATGATTTATTTTGTTTTCCTTATTTCTTCGAGAATATATTTTGCAAGATTATTTCGTATGAAAATAAGGTTATTGAAAATATATCCGTTTTGTTTTCCTAAGAATTATTGTTGTCAACAGGTTGAAAAACAATTCGTGGTAATGAGGAATCACTTGTGGAAAGGGTTTGTGTGAGCTCTGGAGTGTGATGTTTTCTGTTGTTTTATATTTTTGTTTTTATTTTTATGATTATGTACGGTATATTGTGGAATTAATATTTTGATCTGTCTGGAGTGATGAAGTGTGAGGAGTTTGATTTCGCGTGATGTTTCCAGTTGTAATTGAGTGTCACTGTTTGTCAGGTTGATGAGAACGTGCAACGGGGGCTTTTTTTTTGTGTAATCAAAAATCGGAAAGTATCGATTTATTTTTTCATGCTTAATATCCTCAGTGAGATACATGCAAAAACCTAGTTTACTGGGGATACGACAAATGAAAGGCGACAAACCAAGATCCATTAGAACAATGTATGTTTAAATTAAATTGCCTGTTGTTTTTTTCGCAAATTATGTATATTTCTTATCATGTGTAAAATAGATAAATAAAAATTAATAAATAAATAGATTTTATTACATAATATAAAATATATTTTACAATTTCCAGAAACGTTTTTATTTATTACAAACATATTGGAAGTTAAATCGGATTTTTTTTTTTTCAAAAACAACATCACGCCTTGTTTTTTGAGGGCCAAGGAGAGGAAAGAAATATTCACATCATTTTATCTGCACATACAGCCTGTACCACATTAACACTCAAAGATCTCATCTTAATGCCCTTCTGTTTTCCATACTTCTTATTTTCCTCAAGCAAATTATCGCCTTTTATATTTTTCTATTATTTCCTCAGTCTACCGATTCCTTGCGAATCACTAATTTATAGAAATGATTCTCTCTGTTTATAGAACTGATTCCCATCACTCATTTATAGAACTGATTCCCATCACTCATTTATAGAACTGATTCTTATCACTCATTTATAGAACTGATATTCTCTTGATTAATTCGAATTATTATTTTCTCACCTACAAACTTACATATAGATCAGGTTATTTCGTTGTTGGGTCGTACAGAGAGGACATAACGTAAAAATTCCCAGACACAATATACTTTATTTATCTCATTCTCATCCATACATCTTCAATATAATAAAAAAATGAATACTGTTTAATTAACTTGAAAATATATTTAATCCAACTAGTTTCAAGTCATGTGGGACTCAATTTCAGAGTAATTCTGAACTAATACTTAGTGCGGAATACCCTTGAAGATGTGTTGCATATGTCTTGAATCTATAATAGTTGGATTAAATATATATTTTAAATTGCATTAACAGAATTTAATTTATAATTATATTTGAATAAACATGATTTTCTACAGTGTTAACGCTAAAACTATAAAAATATTATTTATAGTTAAGGCATTAACATTGTGGAAGTTTAAAGATATTGTAATTTGTTTTATCAAACACTGTTTATTCCACTTTTGTGAAAAAGGTGTAAATTAAAATTTAATATTAAAATTAACATTGTATTTTATTACACAACTTTTAAAATTTAACAGGCACAAGTATAATATTATTTTACACTATCAATTATAGTAAATAAGTATTCTTCTTTCACAGTGTAATATATTGTATCTAAATGGGGACCTTCAATCGATCTCTAAGTGGACTGGGGAGTATAGCTTCCTCATTAATCATACGAAGTCTCAAGCGATCCTCATTGATAGCTTTGAGTGAAACCCATACTTGAACGATTTAAAAAAAAAATCTGGGTAACAACGGGAATCGAGCCCGCAGCCTCCAGCTTGCGTGACAGGTGTCTTATTATCTAACCCACGGAGGAATTAATTCAAGCGTGATGAATTTAATTTTTTATTTTATGCATAAGCAAATAAAATTTAAAAAATAATGTATATATTGATTTCGAGTGGTTTCAGAACCTCCGAGACAACCCCATTTCCGACGGCTTAAAATATATGGAATAAGATTTTAAAAGCAATTTACTTAATACTTATAAACGTCCCAAAATGTATGTTAGGCAGCTACTAAACATTGTAACTTAATAAATAATAATAATAAAGGTCTTCAAATAAAACCAGAACCGTAACTACTGGGAATCGAACGCGGAACGCCTAGTTGTAAAATGGGTCGTTGCAAAAACGTCTAGTTGTCTGATTGATATGACACCGAACAAAGTGAGTGTTTCGCTCTTGAATATGTCAGCAGAGCGAGATCAGATAATTTGAAGGGTACAATACGAATGAAAGAATTGATAATAGACCGTAAACACTGATATCCCAACAATGTTCATTTTATAAGATAATAGGAGTGTGTTGTTGATAATACACAATATTAAAGGAAAATTTATATATCACCATTTAGAAAGCAGACTCTCCTCCAGGAGTCTTTGAACGTGTTGATACTAATATCATTTTGCATTTTTTATGTAAACTTTGTATCATCTATGCTTTAGAACAGGTGAAATGGTTTATGATTTTTTTTACTTGCAATAGACGGATTTTACTTGCACATCTGTAATTTCTAGTAAAAAAAAAACAGGTTTAAAACCTTTATATTGATTTCTTAATTTGGTTTGATTAATTGAATCAAATATTAAGTAATAAAATGGTTTATGATTTTTTTACTTGCAATAGACTAATTTTACTTGCACATCTGTAATTTCCAGTAAAAAAATCAGCTTTAAAAAATTTAATTTGATTTGTTAATTTGGTTTAATTAATTGAATCAAATGTAAAGTAGTAAATTGGTTTATGATTTTTTTACTTGCAATATATTAATTTTACTTGCACATCTGTAATTTCCAGTAAAAAAATCATTTTTAAAACATTCAATTTGATTTCTTAATTTGATTTAATTAATTGAATCAAATGTTAAGTAATAAAAATGAAGCAAATAATTAGCATTTAATGGTTCAACTAAATGTTTTTTTTTTGTACAGAAAACAAAAGGCCTTTTTTTGCTTGTTTGCCATATGTTAAACTCGGTATGGTCAAGATAAAAATACGCCGAAGTTTTAAATCGACCGTGGTTGCCGGTCGATTGAACAAATCGAATGTTTTATAAAAAAAAACTGTTCGAGTCAACAGTAAATATAAAAAAAATTAAAATATCTAATCTAATAGAATATTACAAAATATTCACGATAATTTATAGCCAATCTCACAATAGACCTTCAGGGTTTTAAAACTTGACATATTTTTTTATATAATACTTCGAAAACTTACCGTTAAAAAAAGTAACCGTTAAAGAATTGACCGTTAAAAAAAGTAAGATTATAATTTGTTTACAAAAATTAAGAAAAACAATTTAAGGTTAAACTACAAAAACCATATTAATTGATATTCGTATGTTTTTATTAAAAATTAAAAATACTAATTTTTGTTTGAGATGACACTGAATAACAAAAATAATATAATCGTCACTTACCTAACTATAATTGACTGCAAATTGAAGCACAAAAAGTTTTTAGTAGATTAGTTAAAAGAATATTTACTGAAGTGAAACTTTCCACAATGCTTTAAAACACCAGGATGTCCTTCTCAGCAGACGTGACGTAGTGCGACCTGCTCGATGTCCAGCCAAAGAATAACTGTTAACGGAACGCCACCCTACTCCTGAATTTATACACAGCAGGTCTGCAATTATCCGCCAGGGTGCACGCCTGAAAACAACACAGGAATTTTTTTTATATTAAAATTTATTTAAGTATAAATTACTTTCATCACGAGTTTGACATTTGCTCAGCCAATTCTACGGTGGTTTGAAGGGGATCTTCATGAATAATATGATTTAAGCGGTCTTCATCAAAGTCCACTAGTCGTCCGGAACGCTCCATGTCTTTCAGGTCAAAATTACCGTTTTTGAAACCCAAAAACCATCGACGAGCTGTCCTTTCATTCATAGCATTTTCACCGTACTTTGGCAGCTTTATTCCCTCGATTGAAGGCAAACAGAAGGATGTGTCGAAAATGCTCACTTTTGTCTACTTGACATTCCATTTTGAAGGCTTGTAATCAAATAAAATAATATATGTAACGTAAAAGCAAACACAATATCTTGTAGAGCAGAATATTTTCTTTCGAATGACGTATAACATTTACCATTTTGTTTTACTTTTGGTGCTCATTTTTAAATTGAAAAAAAAAAACGGACACAACTTGTCTTAACATCTAATATCTCAATTTATAACAATAAAGTAGTACGAAATTTCAGCGAACCGCGATAGAAGTAAAAAAAAATCATTAATAGAACTGAAAATGATAAATTTTTTGCAATAATATTATTTTATCTTTCTATGGTTTCAGTTAAGTTTATGTTAAACATTAAAAATAATAATAATAATCAAATGTATTGTAGAGAAACGTTGGGATAAAACGTTCAAGACAACATTGTTAATATTATGACTTATTAACATTGGCTTGCGGATACAATTATACTGGATAATCAAAGTTGCACTGCAATACCATCTGGTGGGACTTTACAATCGTAAAAAATCGTGTTCGTATCTCGGAATAGTGATTTTTCTTAACAACAATTTTTATCGTTCTATAAATCTGCCGTTATAAGGAAAAACGCAGCTAACGAGAAAAAATCAGAAATTTAACTAAGTAGGAGGCAATATTCCATATCGAATTCTGAACCATAATCCATAAAAAAAATACAAAAAACAATTTATTTCAACACAAAAATCGACAAAATTTGTTTTTTAATTTTACAAAATACCAGGTTTTTCTAAGCAAAAAAAAAAAAATGTGATTCATAAGCAAAAAGACAACAGGTGCCTATGCGTTTGCTGCGTTTTTTTTCTTAAAAATAACATTTTACTGCTTTTTTGTTTATGAACCACGATATTTTTAAACAGCAATGAAAAACATAAAAGTGCAGTTTTCTCAAAACTTAACTTTTGCCATTAGCTGCGTTTTTGCTTATAAGGTTACAGTTACTGTTTGTATCAAAATCTCAAAAAATAATTTTGATATATGTATTGAAGGGTACCATACGCAAATAAACATTAAAACTTCTGTATTGGACATATCGATGTGTAAACATTATAGAGCTGTTACTAATATCTAAGAATCGTAATAAACTGTTCCTTATGCGCGACCTTCGCAACGATCACTATAGACGATCCGACAGCCCATGCATGCAGAGAGCGAGCGGTATACATGGTATCTAGCAAGCCGTGACGGCATACACGGACGAATAAAGGGGTTTACGATGAGCGATGAGCTGCACATAAGGAACAAACAATGAGCATAATATATTTTCAGTTTCTGGAACGTTTAATGTGCTTTATTTACGACCAACTTCTACCTGCTGAATAAGAATCTCTTCAAGTAAACCGGAATCTCCGAGTATTGAGCGGCAGTCATCCACCTATTTTACAGTCTTTGTACCAGTTCTGTACAACTTCACTATTTATTTTTGCTATAGAGATTTAAATAAAACTTGGTTAATATTACTGCGCAATATTTTAAATATATATTTTAAACTTATTTTATTTTTCTAGCACCTTTAAGTGATCAAATATTACTCTAAGGGTGCCTACGTTCCAAGTTAGTATCTTTCAAATAGCGTGATTTTAAGGAACCTCTTGCATGTCTACTTTCTATCAGGTATAAGATATATTCATTGAAAGAGTTAGAGATAAAAACAACTTATTGTCGCTTGTCATCCCAAAATATTATACATTAATTGATTTTTTTGACAAAGGGGATATTTGTTGTTTCGACGCAAGTGAGTAATTTATGGACAGACTATAAAAGCTCTAATAAGTTTGTTTTCAGTTTATATTTAAATTTAATAATAATAATCTCATATAAGCGAATATCGTGATAATGAGATGGAAGGAAAGAAAATTGATAGATACTTTCAAGATGTGTTCTTAGAGGCGGAAAATCCACATCCCATGGACCGCAATGCGCATCAATGTTTCTAGCATCCAAGAATTGGAGATTGCCGAAACATTTTTGACAATATGCAGAAAAAGAATATTTACGTGCTTTGAACATAATATGAATGTTAGAAGATAGAAGCTGGTGATCGCGTGGACAGTTGAGGTTTTTATACAAAAACTTGTTGATTGGAAGAAATGGTTTAGAATTAAGAAATCCGCATATATATATATATATATATATATATATATATATATATATATATATATATATATATATATATATATATATATATTTATATATATATATATATATATATATATATATATATATATATATATATATATATATATATATATATATATATATATATATATATATATATATATATATATATATATATATATATATATATATATATATATATATATATATATATATATATATATATATATATATATATATATATATATATATATATATATATATATATATATATATATATATATATATATATATATATATATATATATATATATATATATATATATATGCTTGTGTTAAATAAATAAATATAACCTTTGATTTACACAAGCAAATATGAATACGACGAGTATATACATATTTCCTTGTGTAAAAATAATAGCTTTTGATGAGAAACTGTTGAGGAAATTGTAAAAAAAAGGGCAGTAGTTGTTCAAAACTGATTGTTTTTAAATTTACATTAATCGTATTTCGTAATTCGTTTTATTAAACACTGTTTATTCCACTTTTTTGTAACGGTATAACCAACGTTCCCCCTATTTTTTTCAATGTGTGTGTGGTCCACCAACTTATATGTGCAAGAAAAAAAAGAGGGAAGTAAAAAATTTAAAACACCAATAAAATTTGAACAAGGGATAATTCATGAAGTCTTTATTCAAAATACATAACATAATATGGTGTTTCCATGTTCCGCACACATCTCAAAGAAAGAAACCTGAGGACTCATCATAAAATAGCAAATAAAATATATAATTGCGCAAAACAAAATATGGTTACTAGTTCCTTTCTTTGAGATGTGTGCGGAAGATGGAAACACTTGTGGGGACAATTTTTAACAGATGTGCGACCGCACACGCGCACACCTTAAAGGGAACGTTCGGTATAACCCTACCGGTTTCGAGTCTTTCACCTCATCATCAGGGGAGCCAAAACAAGATTGATGTTGAGGTGAAAGCCTTGAAATTGGTAGGGTTATACCGTTACAAAAAAAGTGAAATAAATAGTGTTTGATAAAACAAATCATAATGTATTTAAATCTCCACAATATTAATGCCTTAACTATAAATATATTTCATTTATTATTATAAATAATACAATTGTATTTTGTTTTCCTTGAATACAGTAAAATTTATCATGTTTATTATCATCAACCAATCTCTGTTACAAACTAACTAGAAAGATATTAAAACGACTTCAAGTAAAAATCCGACATGCTTTAAAAAATATTCTGTATCAATGGGAAACGAACCCGTAACTTCCGTGTCAGAAGACAAGTATTTAATATAATCCAAACCGAATATAATTTTTAACTCGAATATAGTTACGGAGTGTTTCATGAAATGTTGAAAATGGTAGATAGATCTACAAATCGGGTATGAAATTTTGAGCATCACGCATAACTTAGATAACGCTATACACGAGTCTGCATCGAGTGAAATATCCCGTACCCTTGAGATACTTTGTAGCTTAACTGCGTTATAGTGGATATTTGATAATATTTTCGCTATCATTATTGCTTGCCTATTATTTAATAGAATGCTTAAATTATAGCAATTATAAAATAAGAAATAAATTATTCATGATAAATATATAATTTCCAATTCACTTCATTGACCCTTCCTTCCCTGTGATGTGTAACTAGTACACATTGCTTCTAAAAACTATAATATCTCTATAAATATAATAAATACTGGGTTCAGATTTAAGGTATTCCTCCGTAATACATTTACGCATTGAATGAAAAAACAATATTAATAATAATTAGCACTTATCGGACACATCAGAGATATTTTGTGAAAATCGGGAATAAATTCATCAATACAATCAAACGTGTGCCAGTGTGTGACGTAAGTATATTTATTCTAAAACAACCGCTATGGGTGAGGAAGCGACGCTATTTACGTCTCACTCTCACTCTACTTCGGTATATGGGAACGCAAAAAATATAATAGAATCTCAGTTCGCTCGCTACCTCGCTTCAGTAGCTCTCGGGCATCCATTTGAAATGGTCGCTTCGCCCGTTTTGTGAACGTCGTTTTTTTCATGTTTTCAGAAATTAAATTTCAATTATTATCACTTTTGACTTCAAATTTAATTTATTTTAGCGATTGGCTATGAATATTCTTATTTTTTCGATTTTAAATCGCTCATTTTTACATGTGTATTGAATTCACAACACCGTAACGCGCGGATGTTTTAGCACAGGAAGGGAAAGATTAGCATGTTAAGGACTTAAATAAACAAAAAAAAAAGAATATATTTATTAATAGCAAAACAGGAAATAAATATATATTCTGTAATAAAGACTTATCTTTTGACAATGGAGATACACCCCCATCAAAAGAAGGGTGAAAACGACAGGCGTTTTCAACACCCTTGAATACGTAAACATAATACAAAAAAAAAAATATTAATAGCAATAAAGCAGTAGATAAAATTATAATCACAATAAATACCTACAAAAATTTGGTTAAAATATAAACCTTCACACCTAATATGGTACATATGTACAAACTCAGATTTATTTCCAGCATTAAAAGAGAGACAATAAGAGGATAATATTAGCAAAAGAAAGTAATTAACTGAAAAAAAATTACTAAGGCTTTTCAAATGAGAATGAACGATACAGGTTGTTTGTAAATTTTTTAAATAAATATTTTTTCCTACATAATAAATTTTCTTCACACATACGAGTACTTCGTCTATTTCGATTACTTTGTTTATCTAATATTTTTTCTTTATGTCACGTTTAATATTTTTCTTAATGTATTAGAACCGATTATACGAGGGTCATCCAGAAACTAAGGTTACAAGGGCTCCTGAAATCAGGGGAAATTTTTAGTTTCAAAGTTGGCACACCTGGCGTGCAGGGGGGATCCTAACGGTCAGTTTGTTTGGTCCCGCGTGTTTGTCGGCCATTATGTTCAATCACAGTAAATTTTTCCCATGGAGAGGCCATCGCACGCTCCCGCCACCTCTCGTCACCTCTCACTCACTAACGGATCACATCAACCAATCACGGCAAAGATATTTACTAATACATTAATACATTTTGTATATTACGCACTAAGCTTCTCAATGTATTAAAAAGTGCAAACTCTCATGAAACCCACTCTAATGTCAACTAAAAATAAAGAATGTCTTGTATTTCATTTCCCGCCAGTCATCCTTCGCATTGGACAGATAATATATGCACAAACTATGTTGCTATCAATCAACCGATATTTATTTATATTGTATTTATTTTACCGTCTTTATAATTTCAATTTAAATTAACTTTTTCAGCTTTTCTAAAAAGAAACTTATTAAAGGTGTCATAAAAATACATAATAAAAAAAAACACTATTTATTGAATGACACTTAAATCTACCTATTGGGTGTTAACATAAGTTGTGTCCGTTTTTTTTTTCAATTTAAAAATGAGCATCAAAAGTAAAAGAAAATGGTAAATGTTATACGTCATTCAAAAGAAAATTTTCTGCTCTACAAGAATGTGTATTTGCTTTTACATTACATGTATTATTTTATTTGATTACAAGCCTTCAAAATGGAATGTCAAGTAGACGAAAGGGAGCATTTTCGACACCTTCTTCTGTTCGCGTTCAATCGAGGGAATAAAGCTGCCATAGCTGCTCGCGATATTTGCAAAGTGTACGGTAAAAATGCTATGAATGAAATAACAGCTCGTCGATGTTTTTTGCGTTTCAAAGACGGTAATTTCGACCTGAAAGACATGGAGCGTTCCGGACGACCAGTGGACTTCGATGAGGACCGCTTTTCTTTCGAATAAAGGATACCGTTTATGATTTTGTTTTACTTTTGGTACTCATTTCTAAATTGGCAAAAAAACGGACACAACTTATGTTAACACCTAATGTATCAGCTATCAGCGCCGACATTATACCTATGATATATCATTATGAATAAATAATGACGAACGATGATAAATACAATGGGGCTGTTTTACAAATCCTTGTGACGAGTTTTAAAGACTGCTTCTTTTTGTAACCGGTCAAAAGTTATTAGACCTGTTTAAATTAAACAAGATTATCCAGCACATATTTATATTTAGATGTTTAAAAATTTAATTAATTGCCGAAGCCACTATCTTTTTATCCTTTCACTCAACTTGTATTTTTGAAGTGAAACTTCTATTGGCGCGGTAGCGCAAATTTGCCTGAACGTCACGAAAAGTGAAACGGTGTATTATTAAAATATTATTAAATTACTATTTATTGTTATTAAATATTTTATTTATTAATTAATTATAATTAATTATTTTACAATAATATTAATAATTGTTTATTATTAATAATAATTAATATTATTTTAATATTACTGAGTGTATTATATTATTATTAAAATTATTATTATTTAGTTATAATTAAAAATTTAAAGAAGAATATTTTTTTGTTATATATCATTTTTATATTTAATGATTATCAATTTTATTTTATATTAAATTATTTTATTTTATTTAATATATATTTAAAATAAAATTTATGTCTAATATATAATTATAATAATATATACGTTTATGTTATTATACAACAATATTAATAATTACATTATTTTCATATTTTTATTAATTATAATATAATTAATTAATAATATCATATAATATAATAATATGATTAATAATATATTATTAATAGGATGATAATAAAATAAATGGTTAAATAATTAATTTAATAATTAATAATAGCATAAAATATTTAATATTAAAAATAATAATTTAATATTATTAAGTGTATTATATTATTACTAAAATTATTATTTATTATTACAATTATTATGATTTATAATTAAAAATTAAAAAAATTACATATTTTTATTTGATTAAGAGAAATTTTCTTGAATATATTCCACATAACCATTTCCTAACCCTAAAAAAAAATTGAAATCGTTAACAAATGAAAAAAATGAAATGCATAAAATCAGCTTTTCCTAGGAGCTAAGAAGTTTCACTTCTACCGCGCGAGAGTCTCACGCATCTGTTTTTTTTTTTAGAGATACGGGTAGCGTATGTAACTTTTGGAAGTGCAGGAAGACAACCCTTTTCGGTAGGTTATCAAAACGTATGATTATATATGAACACTATACATGTACACGTACACTTCAATCGACCTACAGCCAAATGTGTTACTATCATATGTCGAAAGATCTACAAAGGTTTCTTTGATAAGCTTTCTGCGGTTTTCTTACCAAATATGTTTTTTTTTTAAACATAAGCAAATACGGGGAAGTTCACAATCTAAGCAATCATCTTCTTATTCTATCCTAATACTCAACCTCTCTTATTTTTGTAACATTTTTATGTCAATAATAGTGGATTACAATTTCGAATTAGAGTGTATTTAAGTAGAGCCTATTCTCTAAAGGGCGCTACAAAAAATAATATAATTGTGAGTGGAAGATGGGAGAGAAAAAGACCGAAGAAAAGTATGATTCGATCAATTGAATTATATGTTGAAAGCGATAAACGTAGAAAATTAGAGAAACCGTGGAAGTTGTATGATAAGATGTATGGATGAAGAGGAGACCTAGGATGTGAGAGTTTGGTGTTCTGGCCTCTCTGCCTGCCCTGACGGGAAAATGGCGTGTTGATATGTATGTATTATATTATTAATAACTTAACCATTTTATTATACAACATATTCTTTTGAGTTACCATGAATTTGATTTTTGTAATATTTACTGTTAGATATTTTCGTTCACTAATCATTCGCTATACGAGTACTTTATTTTCACTATCCACTAACACTGTCATGTCCACTATCCACTAACACTGCCATGTTCACTATAAACTAACACTGTCATGTTCACTATCCACTTAGACTGCCATGTTCACTATCCACTATCACTGTCATGTTCACTATCCACTGACACTGCCGTGTTCACTATGCACTAACACTGCCATGTTCACTATCCACTAATACTGTCATGTTCACTATCCACTAACAATTTCATGTTTACTATCCTCTTACACTGTCATGTTCACTATCCACTAACACTGCCATGTTCACTATGCACTAATACTGCCATGTTCACTATCCACTAACACTGCAATTTTTCACTATCCACTAACTTGAACATGTTTACTATCCACTAACACAACAGTCCGCATTCATTCATGTTCCATATTATTGTGCAACATTAATTTTTCTTGATTACCCTTAATTTTATTTTATGTAAACCGTTATGAAATTTTTAAAAATATTGATGAAAAAAAGCAAATGTTATTTTTCTTGAACTTGTACCTTATTTTTTTGTTGTTCAGTTACGATTGTGTATTCAAGTTTTTGATGTTTTTAACTTTCAAGTTTGTTTTAATTTTCGTTATGTGAAATGTTTTAAACTTGTTTGAATGCTGTTTTCATTCGGTAACCGAATTTATTTTTTTAAGCTGCAGCAATTAAAAATATTAAGAACTTTGTTTGATAAGAAATTCATTAAAAAAATTCTATAAGACTTACTACATTGTTGGCATGTTTTAAAAAGTGGTGAAAGAAAACTTTTAAAATCAGGAATTAAACACGTGAGGTTATTGAAAGTCAAAAATGACACGTGTCAAAAATGTTACGACAAAATGTTACATTCCTGATTTTGCTTTCTTCTCCAAGAATCTTTCCCCTTTTCTTTGAATGATGATATCTCGCATGTATTATTATAAAGACACGAGTTAATTTATAATTGACAGTCACCTAGCAATAATTCCACTAAAATGGTTTCATAATCACGTGTCGCACAAATTAAATATATTCAATTAATATATTTGTTTTTATCCATTTTGCACGGATTTCTCATGTTACACAAAGAGGATCTGCTTCTAGCGTTAGCTTATTCGTTAGGAATAATATCAGCAAGGATTCTTCTCATACTGCTAGACGGTACCGAGAATATATCAACCGTGTCATTCAGTTGGTTCAATATCTCTATACCACGCGTGACTGAGTGTTTAGCCATGATATTCGTCCTGTAAGTTGGTATGTAGAACAGAGGGTGATTCCTTGCACGGCTATATTTATTGGGTACATATGAACTTAGTGCATCTAGAATCGCGGGACAGTTAAAGCAACCTTGGAAAATCTTAAGTAGGAATATCGCAATGGATTCTTGCCTTCATGTTTCGAGGCTTCTATAGTTACACACCGTGAAAAGTTCGACATGCTGAGCATATTTTGGATAATCGCCCTTTGTTCTGTACCATAGATATCTGAGAATTTTTTTTGTATTTGTTCTAAATTGTATGGAATTGGTTGGAATTATATTGTATGGAATTATTATTGTATTATATTATTGTATTGTATGGAATTATTATATTGTTATTTCTATATTGTATAGAATTAAATGATTCTATATTGTTCTATATTTTATGGAATATGGAAAAAAATAAAAATGTGGGCAGGATTAACAAATGTTGCGCCACCAAATTAATCAAAATTTAAAAATAAAGAGATTATAAAAAGACGAATGTAAGTGACTGAAAAAAATGTTAACTAATAAATACTCTTACATTTTTTACTCCCATATGTCAAAGTCGGCACTTAATGCTGTTGTGGATATTCTCAGCAGATTTTTATACTGTCCGGTTTAGGAATAGATGTTTTAGTGCCCCATTCCTTTGTTTCCTATTGCTACAAGTCTTTGGATATCCCGCATAAGTATTCAATCATCGAATCTGCAACATTCAGGACGAAGAACAGGTGTTTTAAGAACATTCAACGCATTTAAGTAAAGAAAAACAGATGCGTGAGACTCTCGCGCGGTAGAAGTGAGACTTCTTAGCTCCTAGGAAAAGTTGATTGTACACATTGCTTTTTTTCCATTGGTTAACGATTTTTATTAATTTTTTTTAGAATTAGGAAATGGTTATGTGGAATTTAGTTCAAGAAAATATCTCTTAATTAAATAAAAAATGGTTATGTGGAATTTAATTCAAGAAAATCTCTCTTAATTAAAATTTAAAAAAAATGTTTATATAATCATTAATTATAATTTTAATAATAATAAAATACACTTAATAATATTTAATTAATATTTTTTCATATTAAATAAATTAATATTTATATTTTATTATTGATTATTAATTAAATTATTTTTAAATAATTATTTATTTATTATTATATTAATTTTATTATATTATTAATAATATTATTAAAATGTATTATTAATTAATTATATTGTAATTAATCATTATATAATTATTAATATTATAATAACGTATATGTATTATTTTACAATAATTATATATTAAATATGAATTATATATTAAATAAATATTAAATAAAATAAAATAAAATAATTTAATCTAAAATAAAATTAATAAGTATTAAATATATTAATATAAAAATAATATACTCATAACAAAAAAAATTTTTTTAATTTTTAATAATAAATAATTTTAATAATAATAATATGATACACTTAATAATATTAATTATTATTAAAAATAAAAAGTAATTAATATTAAAATAATTAGTAATAATTTATTAATAAATAAAATATTTAAAAATAATAAATAATAATTTAATAATAATAATATAATACACCGTTTCACTTTTCGTGACGTTCAGGCCAATTTGCTCTACCGCGCCTATAGAAGTTTCACTTCAATATATGTTTTATAGTTACATATTTATATACGAGTACACAAAGGTTAATGTCGCCAGACAGTTCCATTTCCCTCCATATGCTACTCCCTTCGAATAGCACAGGAATTTTTGTTGGGCTAGTATTCGGTGATACGTAAGGCGATGTGGCCAGTGAGTTTACTGCAGTGCAACGAGTCACTCATTTAAAACAAAATCCACTGCACAGATTTGATTTCCAACAGAACTGACGTTGGAATGGTGAGGGAATACTCAATTAAGGGGTTCAGCGACGATGGCGACGACATACTCGTACACAGCATTACGTCATTCCTCTGTTAGGTTTGTAGTAATATTATGGCGTCACGCATTTGACGATGACCTTCTAGGTCTTGTAAGTAAAACGGTTGACTTCCATTCAGATATTATGTGAACAGATATCACTAATACTTCCCTCATAAGCAAAAACGCATCTAATGACAAAAGTTAAGTTTTGAGAAAACTGCACTTTAATGTTTTTCATTGCTGCTTAAAAATGTCCTGATTCATAAACAAAAAAAAGCAGTAAAATATAATTCATAAGCAAAAACGCAGCAAACGTATAGACACTTGCTGTCTTTTTGCTTATGAATCACATTTTATTGCTTTTTTTTTTGCTTAGAAAATCCTAGTATTTTGTAAAATTAAAAAATGCATTATGTTGATTTTTATGTTGAAATAAATGGTTTTCTGTATTTTTTTTTATGAATTATGGTTCAGAATTTGATATGGAATATTGCCTCATACTTAGTTAAATTTCAGATTTTTTCTCGTTAGCTGCGTTTTTGCTTATGACGGCAGAATACGTTTCCATTTTTTTATTTTTGCAAGAAAATACAAAAACTTTATTATTGTAATTAGATCAAATATTATCTATCAATTTTGCTATTTACCTTCTTTTTCTTTACAACTTTAAGTTTTAGTTTGATATCAACTATTAGTGGTTTATGGTCAAATCCGAAGTCAGCACCTGGAAACGTGGCTCGTTTTATACAGTTATGATATCTGCCTCCAATCAAGACATAATCAATTTGGTTTCTTAATAGACCAAATTGATTATGTCTTGATTGGAGGCAGATATCATAACTGAGTGGTGATTTTCATTTACAGTCTGCGTTTAGGGAGTTGAAACCATGTATTTACTTACTATCATCATATTATGTTCCTCACATAACTCAAACAGCCTGTCTCCCCTTTGATTGCTCTGTTCCAAGAGGTGATGGCAGGAGGTTAATCTCCTGGTTCTGCAATATACGTGATTGGATTGGTATAAGGAGTGTTGGGGATCTTTTTCGGGATGCTGAAGACAAATATATCTACTCTCAGGTGATATTCAACTTTAGGGGGGATCTGACGTGACACTGAGAAGAAAAAGATGATTTGTCAGAATGGTTATAAAAAATACCTGAATATTAAAAGTAAGACCAATAGATTATACTTAATTTATCTACTGACAAACTCCGTGGTTAGATTCTTAATTTCCACCTGAAGATTTCGGGTTTGATTCCGAAGGGTACCCAAAAAAATCAGTTCGTCAGGTAATATGTAATACTCGCATGCATCGAATACGTATGAGAGTGTTGTTATATTTTCACATGATGTAGTATTGCCAACAAGTGCAACGACAAACTAAGAGTTCCGTGGCTAATCCAGTAGTTTTAGGCCCAGAGAAGTGCATGGCCGAGCGGTAACGGACTGAACTTCCGTGCGGAAGGTCGTCGGTTCGAACCCCGCGCTATGCTACTCCCCTCGAACGACACAGACACTTTTTCCGCCTAGTGTTCGAGGGTATAAGGATATGTTATATGTTGAGTGAACTCAAAGAAACTGAAGTAGGTTTATGCGTTATCTTATTTGGGCAGTATGATAAAGTGTGATGTGCTAAATAAAAATGAACATTAAAAGAAACGAGATATACGGAGCACTTAATGTAATGTATAATTACAATAACAATAATGAAAATTGTGATTGTAAGATTAATCCTGCTGACATGGGTGAACTAAGAAAATAATGTGGAGTGTTAATGTATGAGTATAAAGAAGACTGAACGAAGACATTAGATTATGATACGTTGATAAAATGGATATTTAAAGTAAGCTTTAAGTTGGTTTGGACATATAGAAATAATCAAACAAGTAACCTCCGAGCTGTAAAACGCCTCATCAACATCTTTCTGATTGGTGTAAAGATTTCTACTCAGCAATAAGCCAGTCAAGTTGTACTATATACGACGAAAATATAATGCAATATAAGATACTAAAAGGCTCTTCTTCCGACTTAGTCTAAATTCAAGATACTCTTCGCACTCTGGTAAGAAGTAATTTGGAATACAGCTTCGGTATCAGGACTTCTTATAACGCAATTCACTCGAGTTTAAAGTGGCGTATACCGCGAATAAAATCGCAGTACAAGTACCCGGCGGTAAGTAACACACATCGGACTTAAGAAAGAGACAGTCACCCATAATCGATTAACTTCGGTTTTGTAGAACGTCGTCTCTGTCATTCATACACGTGTTCTGTCGTGATTTGTCAGTCGTTGTCAATCGTTCTAAGGACAGAGATGACGCGATTATGGCCGACAGTCTCTTTCTTAACCTTTCCTTCCCTGTGTTGGGTATCTTCTACACGCTGCTTCTAATAACCATCAATATCTCTATAAATATAATAAATACAAGGTTAAGATTTTAGGTATTCCTCCATAATATATTTACGCATTGATTTAAAAAATAATATTAATAATAATCAGAATTTATCGACTACATCGTAGGTGTTTTGTGAAGATCGGAAACAAATTCGCATTTAAACGCTGTGAGTGCCTCGACCTTGGGTCTTGACGATAGGCGAAAAGTATGTGGGAAGCGCGACACTATATTCGCATCTCACTCTTGCATACTTCACTGAATTGCGAGGAGCTCAATTGTCTCAATCGTCGCAAGTGTAAGCCACGCCGGGAGTAAGCCACTACCGCTCCGCGCCGCAGTAGCTTTTGAGCTTGCAATCAGATTAGACCTACGCCCGTTCCGTGAGCGTTGCCAGATGGTTTTTTAATGTTTTCAGCAAATAAATCTGAATTATTATAATTTTTAACTTCAATTATAATTAATTAAGGTGGATTATCTATGAATGTTCTTATTTTTCCGATTTAAAATCGCTAATTTTTTTATTGCGTACTCACTACCCAACACCGGAGCACGCGTTTCAATTTTAGCACCGTAAGGGTAGGGTTAAGTCCGATGTGTATTATTTACCGCCGGGTACTATACATATGTTTGCGTCACTTCGAAATTCAGAAATTATAATGTGAACTAAAATATGTTGTTACCGTGTTTGAATTTGACGCGACTTTCTTTTCAAAATACGATAATTTACTGTCATAAGTTGCTGGAATTGATTAGCTTCCGAATTCCTTCAATAATTACGAGATTGCAAAATATATTCCGGAGCGAGAATCAAAGGAGCATATCTCATATTCTAGTCGATAAAAGACTGTGCATTGTAATAAGATAAAATAACAAGTAAATTGAAAATAAATCATTCTTTGTTTAATGAGAAATATGATGCCCAATCTGTTATCATTTAGATAATTTACAAAGTGTCACAGAGTGATAAAATTATGATGTATGCAATTTAAACATTACCTCACCTTACTGATAATTTCTTATACAACTAGAAACACAACAAAGTAAGTTTATAATTTTTAAGAACGTACGTGTAAGCCGTCATTTACACGCGTATACTTTGTAACGGCCTTAGATACTTGGTTCAGAAGTTATAATACGTTGGAAAAATATTTCAATAGAGAAACATAATATGTTATACTGGCTAGAATTGATGGGAATTAAAAAAAAAACTTGATCTCAAACATAATTACACTACTGAAAATGGTTCAAGGAAAAGATGTCCTTATCCAAGGGAATTAGCAGATCAATCTTCTACAAAAGAAATTTTGTACTTAATATATTAGACCTGATTAAAATTATGGTAACCTTTCAAGGTGCCCGGGTTGTTCTTGAAGAATTTTGTTATTTGTGGAGGGATTAGCGACAATGTTATTTATAAGTATACAATATATTAAGAATAATAGTTCATATTTAATATACGTATAACATATGTTAACAATACTTTGATCATTTAGTTTAGTATGATAATTCTGCCAACATTTTTCTGTATGGGAGAGCTCCATCACACTTCTTACACATGTGTAATGTATCCCTACCAATGATATCTTATCATATACTCTTATCCACTTCCAATAAATATTATAAGTCTTCATGCAAACCAATGTTTTAACCATATCTGTACTATGTTATCTAGAACCTATAAATATTAGTGTTATCACGTGTATGTCAAACTTAACTCAATGTATTATGTTTAAATTTATCATCTGTCTGAATTATATGTCCAAATTCAATAAAGATTTCATATAACTAAATAGAAGTAAGTAGCGAACGATACATTCAGATAAATCGCTTGATATCGATTTGACCTTAAAGGCAAAGATAACATACCCGACAAATTCCTTCTTAATCGTTCTAAGGGTCGTACGTATGGTTATCTTTGCTTTAAATAGGACGTCATATCAGAGGCAGCAATCATTATTCTTAAAGCCACTACGATGTTAACATCATCATAATTATTACTTCTATATTACTGTTAATATTATACTTCAATGTAATTCAATGATTATACAAATAAAATTACACAGTTGAAATTCTAAAAGTGTTTTCGTTGCAAAAGGCCATAACAAAACCTCTACATTTTTAATGTCTTAAGGTCAAATCGATATCAGGCGATTTATATGAATGTATCGTTCGCTGCTTACTTCCATTTAGTGATATGAAATCTTTATTGAATTTGGATATATCACAGCTCGTGATAATTCAGACAGATGATAAATTTAAACATAATACATTGAGTTAAGTTTGACATACGCGTGATAACACTAATATTTATAGGTTCTAGATAACATAGTACAGATATTGTTAATAGCTTAACATTGGTTTGCATGATAACTTATAATATTTATTGGAAGTGGATAAAAGTATATGACAAGATTAGCATATTAACGTTGGTAGAGATACATTACAGTTTAAATACATTGTAATTTACTTTATCAAACACTGTTTATCCTATTTTTTGTAACGGTACAACCCTACCGGTTTCAAGGCTTTCCCTTCATCATCAGGGGAGCATCAAAGCTTTCACTTCATCATCAGGGCCTTGTTTGAACTCCCCAAAAAGGGAAACGGCGTGATGGCTTGCATGTATGTACAAAGTAATTAATTATTTAATATTGTTTTAAACATTTATTTCTTTTGCATTGAATTACACGTTCATTATATTATAATATACAACTTAATGAGATAAGATCTCAATATTTCGATTATGGGGATATTGAACGGTGTGTAGCAATATGAAACAACGTCAATGGGGCACTTTAACATGTATGATCTTATCGGAGAGAATCAGCATCTTTTAAAATAATAGTATAAAATAATCTTGTTTGTGCTCCTGATGATGAGGTGAAAGTCTTGAAACCGGTAGGGTTATACCATTACAAAAAAAAGTGGAATAAACAGCATTTGATAAAACAAATTACAAAAATTTATTTCTTTCTTCTTTTTTTTTTAACCTGGCGAGTTTATTGCCATGTGGCAATCTCTTCCAACCAACCAGAAAGCTGTTTTTATAGGACCTAAGTGTTAACAAGACTGGAATCCTATGATTTATTTCAATTATAATACAGACATTTTTACTTTAAACATATACTCTACAGCAGAGGTTCCCAACCCCGTGCCCGCGGGCACCATGGCGCCCGCAGAACGATTCGTATGTGCCCGCCACTATTCGACAGAGACAGAATTTTTTCATAAACATTAATTAAAAATGTGAATTATTTTTATTTATTTGTTAGAGTTTTAATTTTTTTGAGTGCCTAGGTTTATTAAATACGTTCGTATGTTTGCGATATTGTATGTATGAGTGGTTCCTTTGCTGACAGTACTTGTCGCAACTTGTCTAGTGACGAGCCAGACTTATTTATTAATAAATTATGAATATAAGAAAATAAATTATGGGAAAATGAGAAGTTATGGAAGGAGTTTGTCGATTAAAAATAGGTGGTGCCCGCCACCCTACCGATATTTTAGAATGTGCTCTAGAGCAGTGCTCTGCAACCTTTTCACACCTACGACACACCAAAATTCTTCCTAGAATTCCGCGGCACACCAAAAGCTAAAATATATAGGTATTAAATTAGGCATGAGTCTTCAGCGACGCGCATAAGGGTCATTTTTCTTTGTCTATGACTAATTTGGTGCGGCCATGGTGTGTACAAAGCACACTACGCAGTTTTCAACAGTTGGCACCAGTTATTGTGTATTAAATACATAATGAAAAATTGTAAAATGTCAAATACTCGTACATTGAATTTGACCGCGGCACACCTGTATCCGGCTCACGGCACACCAGTGTGCCACGGCACACCGGTTGCGGAGCACTGCTCTAGAGTACAAAAAGGCTGGGAACCCCTGCTCTACAGACTATGAAAACAGTTAATACTTTACATTTTTTTAATGGTTCTGTATGATCAAATAATATTAACCACCATAGAAATAGACCGCAATTAAAATTTACAGCTAAATTAATTCGTAATTTAAATTTCGTCAACGATGTACGTTAAAATAAATGTTTTATTTTAAACTTATTAGTGTCACAGCCTTGTAAGACTACAATTTTTCAAAGAACGTCTTGTATTTTTAATTAAGAAAATGCTTTTCAACAAAATGATATCAAGGCATTCAACACCGCTAACATAATGCGTCCTCTCTCGAAGTGATTTATTACGGTGAAATGCAGAGATACTGAAACAAAGATAGGAAGCAACTAAGTAACAAAACCCACTGTGGGAAGTGGTTTTGGATAAATACGAGAATCTACATGAAATATATTAACGGCGAATACGAAACCAGATAATTTCGTAATATATTTAAATCAATTAATAATTTCAACGTAAAAAAAACTTATATTGGTTAACAAATTGAGGAATTCTGCTATCATAGTATAAATAGGCCAAAGCCCGTGCAACGGTTGTCGTCAAAGAAAAATATACGAGAATTGAATTTTGAACTCAAGAGAGCGAGAGAGTAAATACGTCGAAATTTGAATCTCGGTGGGTCCGTGATTTTTGAACCGGTGTAAAAGGGGACGATGCCAATTTATTTTGAATTGTAATTCATTAAATAATTCATTTATTTCCTATTATATTGAACCTTATAATTATTTGTGTTTATTTATCTTCTGCTCTTTTTTTGAATGCAGACAATTATATGTGGCTTTTTCACGATGTCGGAAACGCGAAAACAATAAAGTCAATATATCTGAAACAAGGAAAACTTTATCAACGATTTAAATTGAACAACAGTAATGTTTATATGTATACACAAAACATCGTGTATAAAGAGATTTTTGAGAATTAAATCATTCAAAAATCAAGATGTACCTTTTTTTATTTTAAACTTGAAACACTAATGAACCCAAAACACTTTAAGCTGATCTTGCTCCATTCGGTATTTCAAAAATGTTTAATTTGTTTTACTTCCGTGAATATTTCACGGGCTGCAACTAGTTAAGGAAGTATTTTCTCAGATTATGGAAGAGTTAAGAGGTACATACAGGTTGCCCTGTAACTCGACGTCAAGCCGGTATCGAGGAAAAGGCCAGCTTATGACGGTTCAGAGTTAAAAAAAAATCTTGCAAAAGCCTTATCCTTTTCGAGTTTAGACATTTTTAAAAAAATACTTTTAAAGGAGTATTAGGTATGTATTGTACCATTTTGAAATCCTGACTAAACAGGCCATCTTTTGATGTAACTTGCCAGGTTAGCGTAGTACATTATTTTTACAGTATGATGAGTTAAAGTTAGCTGATAAAAAATATTAATTTTTATGATCGGACAAAAACAATGTTTTTTTTCGAACGCGAAGTTTTTTTTTTTGTTTTATATCGGACTCCGGCTGATAGCAGGGTTATCTAGGATTGCGATACAATCATTAAAATCATAAAATATGGCAATTTGTAGTCACAGCACATAAACATTTGGCGCAGGGTAGCTACTTTCACAATTTTCAAAGAAATGCGTATAACTCGAAAAGTATAAGGCTTTTGCAAGAATTTTTTTTAACTCTGAACCGTTATAAGCTGGCCTTTTCCTCGATACCGACTTGACATCGAGTTACAGGACTCCCTGTATATCCAATGGCATGTAGCGATAGGAAACAAATTCAATATATTTTCTACAGTTTATTTTGAGATAAACGTGTATGTACGATTTCGGAATGAATTTATATATATATGTGTACAAATTATGTTGCTGTCAAAGAACTTATATTTATTTGAGTTATTCTGAGGTGGTATTTTTTTTTTTTTTTTTTTTTTATCCACTTTGCACGGATTTCTCCTTTTACACAAAGAGGGTTTGCTTCTAGCGTTAGCTTATTCGTTAGGAATAATATCAGCCAGGATTCTTCTCGTACTGCTAGACGGTACCGAGAATATAGTAGATCAACATTGTCATTCAGTTGGTTCAATATCTCTATACCACGCGTGACTGAGTGTTTAGCCATGATATTCGTCCTGTAAGTTGGTATGTAGAACAGAGGGTGATTCCTTGCACGGATATATTTATTGGGTACATATAAACTTAGTGCTTCTAGAATCGCGGGACAGTTAAAGGAACCTGAGAATTGGTGGATTTAATATTTTTTTTCTGCCATTTATTTATTTTGTGTTTTTATTTCTTTATCTACAATGAGATGAGAAATATATGAGATGTTTTCAACTCATATTACAGGGGAAAATTTAGAAAAGTTAGGAAAGAAAATGCATCACCTTGTTGAAGGATTTTCGGGATTAGCTTCATTATGACACTCTATCTTTGTTCAGAACTGTTATCTCAACGGTCAAGATGATCACCAGCCTCCGAAAAGGAGAGTATATTCAAAGAAGAAAAAAAAATTGTCATTTTATTCATTCTGTCAGAAATATAAAGATGTAATGAAATGCCTTCACCTAGATTGGTTCATAGCAAGACGTTTCATATTGTTTCATAGCACACATTTAAAGCCGTGGAATGTCACGGGTAATGGGTATTTAATTCAGATGATGTTAGATGAAAAAGTGCCTATTGGTTAATAAAACAACGACTCTTATTGTATAAACAAAATAATCATACACTATTAATATTTTATTCATACTTCTTTGTTTTCCTATTTAAACTTTTCCCAAGAATCATAAAAACAGATACGTGAGACTCTCGCGCGGTAGAAGTGAAACTTCTTAGCTCCTAGGAAAAGTTGATTTTATGCATTGCTTTTTTCCCATTTGTTAACGATTTTTTTTTATTTCCTATTTTAGGATTAGGAAATGGTTATGGGGAATTTATTTCAAGAAAATCTTTCTTAATTACAATAAATTGAAAATGGTTGTGTGGAATTTAATTCAAGAAATTTTCTCTTAATTAAATAATTGATTTTATGCATTGCTTTTTTTAATTTTTTAACGATTTTTTTTTTAGAATTAGGAAATGGTTATGTGGAATTGAATTCAAGAAAATCTCTTTAAATAAAATAAAAGATGGTTATATGGAATTTAATTAAAAAAAATCTCTCTTACATAAATATTATTTTTTTAAATTTTTATAATAAATAATAATAATTTTAATAACAAATAACAACGTCATATAATACACTTAATAATACCAAATTTAGATTTTTTTATAAAAAATATATTTATATTTTTATTTAATTATTAATAATTAAATTTATTATTTTTAAATAATTATTTCTTTATAAATGTATTATTTTTATTATATTATTAATAATATGTTATTAATAATATTATTATATTATAAATTTATTATATTATAATTAATTATAGTATAATAATAATACAATTATTAATATATTAATAACATATATATGTTATAGTATTATAATTATACAATGTATTAAATATAAATTATATAATAAATTAATATTAAAATAAATATAAAAAAAATAAAATAATTTGATTTAAAAAAATAAAATTAATAATTATTTAATATATTAATTTTAAAATAATATATATAAAACAAAAAATATTATTTTTAAGAATAAATAATAATCATTTTAATAATGAATAATAATTTTAATAATAATATATTGTTATACATTTAATAATATTAATAATAAATAATTATTAATATTAAAATAATTTATTAATAAATAAACTATTTAATAACAATAAATAATAATTTAATAATAATATAATACACCGTTTCACTTTTCGTGACGTTCAAGCCAATTTGCCCTACCACGCCTATAGAAGTTTCACTTCAAAAGACAGACTCTTATAAGCTTGATTTATACCAGCCACGAGAAAAGGCCGGATTTGGAAAAAAGATACGGAACTAATGACCATATTCAAACACTTAATAATGGCATCAATAACCACAGTGAGTACCTACAACACACCATTCACTTTGCCATTAATTGACTTTGAGAAGGCGTTTGACAGTAGAAAAGCGGGCAATATTAGAAGGGCTTTATAACTATAGTATCGACTAAAGATACTACAGGACTTCCTACACACAACTACACGAAATGTTCTTCTTCCACTTACCAATCCATCTTACCAATCTTCCACTTATCAATCCTCTCCACGTTGGAGGCTTGCAATCATCTTGGCTATTTCAACTTTTGCTCTGAACAATCAGAATCTAAGATAGTGGTTACTACAGTATCTTAGATTCTTACCACTATCTTAGATTCTTACCACTATCTTAGATTCTTACCACTATCTTAGATTCTTCAGCTAGGAGGTTTTTACTTTTCCTTCACTTCGTTTTTCTTGTATCTTTCCCTGCAATACGATTTAGCTGATATCATATTAGTTTCCTCTCATGCAATGCCCAAAATATTCCAATCTTCTCCTCTAAGATCTTATCTTATCTTATCTTATCTAATCTTTTCTTCTAATTAACTCGCAAGTGAGTTTTCATATTTGTCTTGTTTCCTGCGTTTGAGCACCTCTACCCAGAAAATCTTTGTCATTCTCCTGTGGTACCACAGTTAAAATGCTTCCAATCGAAATTTTCATTAAAATAATAAAAAAATATATCAAATCATCAGACAAGGTGATACAATTTCCATTTTTTTTCCAACCTCAATCAGTTACAATTAGTTTTTGAATCCACTCTTTCTGACATTCACTCCCGATCAGTTGTTCACCTGATTGATACGTGACTTGCAAATTTTGATGCATCAGCTGCTAAAGTATTGTTCTTGGTTGCCTTTGCTTCACCTTTTATGAAGTTTTAAGTGACAAAATAATTTCTCATTTACTCTTGAAGAAAAAAACGTGTTCATGTCATCTTCGTCTTTCAGTGTTTTTACCAGGGCTGTGGAGTCGGATGAAAATTTACCGACTCCGACTCCGGCTTTATTATATACTCCGACACCGACTCCGACTCCGACTCCAACTCTTGACTCTGACTTAAATTTTTATTTTATTTTATAATTTACTGCGTCTACCTAATGTATTTATATTGACTTATTAATAATGGATACAGGTATAAATTATAAATTAATTATATTCGTACATAAATGAAACAATTTTATAAAAAAAATATATAAACAATACGCATTAAGCAATATCTTCACACTAAAATAATATTAAAAATATATATTAATATTTAAAAAAAAAGAATTAAATGAAACTTTTAAAATAATAAGAAAAACAACACAGGTAGGTATTAAAAAAAATAAGAAAACACTTTAAAATAAAATAAAAAGGTTGCTTCATTTGTTTTCATACGTTAACTAAATCTTATTAATATTGTTTATTATTATTTTGATTCAATATTGAATAGAACACAAGATAAGATTTTTGAAAGTAAATATACTTTATATAAATCTTATTTCCTATTCGTGGTCTAAATGGAATTAGATCTCAAAATAAGTCAGGATTTATGGAAGCTCTTAACTTGTGTAGGTGGTAAGTGGTAAGGTCGTGACGGTCAACGCTGAATCTTGAATCATTTCAGGATATCGCAGTATTGCTGTTTTTATATCTAATTTTGTAAAAACTGTAAACTGAACGTAATCCCCTTTTGGGGTTTATTGCGATTATAAAAGTCTGCATAGTATCAGGCATGAAACGATGAGAGGTTAACTGGTTAACACATACCGTAACGTTATTCATTAAAGAAAATGTTTAAATATAATAATTAAACGGAGTCGGAGTCGGTCGATTTTTTCCGACTCCGACTCCTCCTAAAATGTTCCGACTCCACGACTCCGGCTCCGACTCCGACTCCACAGCCCCGGTTTTTACTAATAATGTTTTAATAAAAATAAAAAAAAATTTATTCTTAAAATTGCTTATAGCTATGAAACTTAGTTCACCTTTAAATTACGCACATCGCGTCAAGATTACGTTCCTCTTATCGTACATTGACCTAACTGCCAAGATTTTTCTGCGACTTTTACACAAATACCTGTAGACTATAAAACAGCACGGTTGTTTGATGCGATAAATATTTGATTCCAATTATAAGTAACTTCATTTCTACACTTAAACCATAAAATAGTGGCTCACTTTTGCTAATATTTACTCGTACATACATACAAAAGATCACGTTTTATTATTTTAAGAGTAAGCATATCTCTAAATCCACACTAAATCTTAACCTCATCCACACTCACACATTTCGTATACCATAAACTCTTTAATTTCCTCCTGTTTCTTACCTTTCCCTCAGTCAAAATTTCTCATTTAAGTTTTTCCTCGGCCAACCTCAACCTCACACTGTTTTTTTTAAGTATTTCAAAACTCATTCTCTGAAAATGTCAATCACCACAAAACTCCCTCTTTAATTCTACTCACAGAATTCAAGTCAATCAAATATTCATTCTTAATCCGGTCATTGCTTACTCTATCATGCTTTATAATACCCAATATTATTCGCAAAGCACATATTTCTACCAAATTACTTCTGCTCATGTCATTCTTCATTCGATCATATAACTTCATACCAGAAGGCATTGAACTGGTTGAAGCTGGAAATAGACGCCAAATTCACATACTGTCTCTATTGTATAATATCCTTAACTGTCCCGTTGCCCCTTCTTATCTCACAGAAAATTTTCAGCGTCTTTCTAATCATGGATTAGCGTTACGCTCAAACAGAATTGTTTATTGGCCTTTCCAGTTCATCGCTCCTCTTTCTTTACGTCGTCCTTAACTGTCCATGCAGTGAGACTCTGGAATCAGTTACAAACCAATATAAGACTCGCTCCGTCCTTGGCATGCTTTAAGAAGCGACTGAAAAAACTCTTAATTTCTAGTCAGTAAAATAACATGTTTCATTTCTGATTTTTTTTCCTTTCCTCTCCACCACCCCTTCCTTTCCTTTTGATTGATGATATCTCACTTCATATTAAATAGATTGTTCGGGTGATTGTCCGTCTTTGTGGGGTTCGTAGGCGTGTGCTCACGTGTATGTTTATGGATTTCGTGGGGATGGATAGTCATTTGAATGATTTATGCGACCACGTAACTTGCTTCATTTACTTTTGTCTGGTTGGCTGGAAGAGATTGTATTTGCAATAAAAGTGTTAACTAAATAAATTCTTCTTTATACCAATATTGATACCTAAGTAGAAAGAGTTCGTGTGGTATTAATACCAACGAACCGAGAGTTCTGTGCCTACTTCAGAGGTTCCATACTCGCAAGATCGCTTACTGGGGCCGAAGACAATATTGACTTTCGACCATGCTCTTCTCATATGTTATGTTCGAAACACTGATCCCTATACATTTTGAAGTACAATACGAAAAAAAAACAATCTTCTTTCTTCTATACGTATCTTTCTCTTTAGATAGATCTCTTCTGAGATGTTGGTCCTTATCTAGCATTCCATATCTTAGGTGATTCGTATGTAGGTCGACTACTGTTTTCAACATATAAAGGATCTTTCAAATTGAGCGATTTTTTAAATTCTTGAATAAAATATAGGTAGCGTTGCGAACTGGCCTGGGTCTTGTGACATTTTAAATAAATAAATAAATATAGGTTTATTGATAGCAATGTGGGATGGATGAAGTTTAGATCAATGACGAGAGTTCCATGTGATTCGAAAATGCCAGTAAAGTTAAAAGGAAAAGTATACCAAACGATTGTCAGACCCGCACTCCTCTATGGCTCCGAATGCTGGACAATGTATTACTCTTACTCTAGGCAACTAGAAACTGCTGAAATTCCCATGCTAAGATGGTCAACTGGTGTGTCCCTAAGAGACAAAATAAAAAGCTCACGTATTCGTGGAAGCCTAGGTGTTACAGACATCAACAGCAAGATGGAGGAGAGGCGGATGGATTGAGATGGTATGGGCACGTTGGACGCAGAGCACCCGATCACATTGTGAACCAGGCAATCTCCATGGATCTTCCTCGAATAACAACCAGAGGAAGACTAAATAATTCGTGGGTGGTGCAAAAAGATAACCTGATGCAGAGGCACGGCCTGGGGGACGTAGTCTGGGACAGAAGAGCATACAACCTGAGGACGAGGAGAGCTGACTCCAACAGTCTTCGCAGACAATGAGTTGGGATGGAGCCAGGGAGAAGAAGGTTTATTGATAGCAACATAGTATATACATAATACATTTAAATATACTATACTTCAAGAACACGTAAATTGCAGAGAATACATTAAAGACAGAAACTATCAAAATACCTGGGTTCATCTAATAACATCCCCTGGCCAAAATACACCCCACCAATATAGGGCGAGCCCAGCCACGTCGACACCAGATGTTTTTCAGTTCACACCCTTGCATACGTAGAAGAGAAAAAAAACACCGAAAATAAATAGATGGCAAGAAAAATAAACAAATCCACAAATACCGCCTCAGATCAATTCAAACAAACAAATAAAGGTTCCTTGACAGCAACACAATGTGTACGAGTACATAACATATACCATAAGAGTATACAGTAAATTCTTTCCAAGTATCGCACATACATCTCAAAATAAACTGCAGAAAATACATTTAAGAGAGAATACATTAAAAGGTCCGGGCTCATCCCACAAACATTCCCCCGGCCAAGATACACTCCACTAATGTAGGGCGAGCCCGACCGCAAGGACATCGGGGGGCTTTCAGCCCACACCCCCGTATATCTAGATTTAAAAAAACAAAATACATGGTAGAAAATAAAATAAAAAGTTAACCTACATATACCACCTCAGGTTAACTGTCAGCAAAAACGAAAAAAAAGAAAAGGCTCAAAGGAGTCCAAATTTTATAAAAGTTAATTTTAAGAAGTGTAATGTATGAAATTTATAAAAATGGAGTCGTATACAATACAACAACGCGTTCAAATTTTTGAATTATTTTATGATAATGGAGGGTATGACCGAGGGGACAAACTCTAGGGGACGCCCACGCCGAGAGTACCTGGAGGACCTGTTGGTGGACGTGCGCTGCTCAACATATACAGACTTAAAAAGAGCCGCATAGGACAGGGGGGAATGGAGGAGAAGAGTTCAAATTGCTGCAAACCAGTCTTAGGACTGCAACCACGGAAGGAATCTCCGGAAACGGTGACGTTGATTAGCCACCAAGTTCATGTGATTTGACACCGTTGGACTATTTTATCTGGGGTTACGTGAAAAGCTAGGTCTATAAGAATGACCCCCGATAAATTCTTGAGCTGAAGGACGAAATTATTTGCGTTATTGGTGAGTTAGAACCGCAATTATGTCAAAATGTCATCGAAAACTTTGACAAAAGATTGGACATCTGTGGAGCTGCAAGAGGTGGACATTTAGCGAATATTGTTTTTTTGTGTTTAAATGTCATACATTATATTTCAATGACCGATAAAATGTTTTTTGAAATCGAAGCAAATTGTGTGTGTGATTCAAGAATTAAAAAAATTTGAATTAAAAAAACCATTCAATTTGAAAAATCCTTTACGTAGTGAAATTTCAAGTGAAATGTTAATCATTGCATATACAAAGTAATATTATAGAGGTCATTAACTTGAAGCGGTAGATTTATACGTCGTCCTGGATGATGCAATGTCTAATAGTGGGCACACTGCAAAAATACTATAAAAAATAAGTGTTTCACAGAGGGAAGAGATAAACGTTAATTTTAGTTCAAAGTGATAAATTTATGCACTATGAAAGGGATAAATGTATGCACTATGAAAGGGATAAATTTATACACTATGAAAGGGATAAATTTATGCACTATGAAAGGGATAAATTTATGCACTATGAAGGAAGAAGAATCTGATACAAATCTGGAACTTATTATTTCCCCATAAATATCTACCTAACTAATGGGAATCCATTTCTGAAATTATTTTTTTAATTTATTTATTTGTACTGGATCATGGTGGTAGACCCAAGTCTCATCCATAGTGATGAATCGACGCAGAAAATCCTTTTTATTCTTTCGGAATTGCTCCAAATGTTGCTCAGAAAGTCGCATTCGAATGTGTTTTTGTTGCATTGTTAGCAAATGCGGCACCCATTGTGCACACAGTTTTTTGAAACCCAAAACTTCAGCCATGTTGTTCCATGTGAGATGCCTACGGTGTCAGCTATCACATCCACAGTCGATCGATGATCTTCCAAAACCATATCCTGTATTTTCGCTATGATTTCTGGTGTTGATGCACTTTTTGGACGTCCTGAGCGTGGATCGTCTTCAACGCTTGTACGGCCACGCTTAAACTCCAAAACCCATCGGTGAACGGTTGGAAATGAAGCAGAAGACTCTTTTAATACTTTCACCATCTTTGCATGGATCTCAGTAGCCGATAAACCTTCCAAAACAAAGAATTTAATCACTGCACGATATTCGGATTTTTTCATTGTTAAAAAATACACTGACACGTCAACTTCAAATGGCTTGTAAACAAAGAACGAATTGACAGATCGAAATGAAATTTTGAGTACGTTCTTATGAAAGATGAAATATTAAAATGGCGTAGAAATTTTGGTTTTTCTACTGCTCCATAGATGTCGCTTTCAAAACTTTTTGACTAACCTAGTATCGCCAAAGATTTGGTATAATTTTTATACATAATATGTGATGATAGTCGACAACAGTATTTTAGTCACCTTTAATATATGGTAGTAAAACGTGGACATGGAACATATTAAAAAGACCCGAATAAATACTAGGGAAACGGGCTGACAATGTACAACATAATATGGAATGAATTGATTAGGAATGAGTATGAACTTAAGACGATGATGTACTGAGCAAGATGAAGCAGAACATTCTGAGAAGGTTTGGGAACGTGGAACGAATGAATTAAGATATATTATTTATAGTTAAGGTATAAAAAATGTGGAGGTTTAAAGACATTGTAATTTGTTTTATCAAACACTGTTTATTCCACTTTTTATAACGGTATAACCCTACAGGTTTCAAGGTTTTCTCCTTATTATCAGGGGAGCACAAACAAGTCTTGTGTATGCTCCCCTGAAGATGAAGTGAAAGGCTTGAAACCGGTAGTGTTATACCGTTACAAAAAGTGGAATAGGTAAACAGTGTTTAATAAAACAAATTACAATGAATTAAGATATATTAACAAAACAAATATATAGTGCAAATGTATATAGAAGGCGTGATATAGGAAGTCCAATGAAAGTATAATTGGATCACGTGTATGATATTTTGAAAGAAGGAAATGTAAAAAGTTAGAAAAGGTGTATGGTTATAGAAGAAGCGAAATATGTGATCTAACCCGCAACTACCGTTTTGAAAGATACGCGTTTTTCTATCTAGGCTATGGATGACGTCTATGGCCACCAAGTTAATTGATTGAAAGTATGTTAAACAGAACTTTTTTATATTTTCATATAAAAAAACTTCTTGAGTTCCATACTTGGAGATACATGACATAATTAAATTTATTATCCTATGTTATTATCATTTCGTAATAATGTAGATATCTACCCACGCATAAGAGGCAGAATTAATCGAGTCGACAGTTTGCTGGGTAGATCTTTCAAATTGATATTTTAAATTCAATTTTTTTAATTCTTGAATGAAACACACAATTTGCTATGATTTCAAAAAAACTTTTTATTTGTCATTGAAGTATAACGTATGACATTTAAACACAAAAAACGTTATCCGCCAAATGTCCACCTCTTGCAGCTCTACAGATGTCCACTCTTTTGTCAAAATTTTCGATGACATTTTTTCATAATTGCGGTTCTAACTCACCAATAACGCGAATAATTTCGTCCTTAAGCTCACGAATTGATCGGGGGTCATTCTTATAGACCTGACTTTTCATGTAACCCCAGAGAAAATAGTTCAACGGTGTCAGATCACATGATCTCGGTGGCCAATTAACATCACCGTTTCCGGAGATTACAATACATAAAATAATTCAACAATTTGAACGCGTTGTTGTACTGTATACGACTTCATTTTTATAAATGTCATACATTACGCTCCTCAAATGTCACAAGACCCAGGCAAGTTCACGACGCCATCTGTGTTTCATCCAAGAATAAAAAATAAACGCTCAATTTGAAAGACCCTTTAGAAGACTCATTACTTATTATTGTTGCGCTTTTTTAACACTTATTTCGACATAATTTCACACGAATATAGTATTCAGGAATTCTTATTGTATGTTTTTTATATGATACATATAAAATCTAAGTTCCCTTGACTTATTTTAACATGAAACAATGATACCAAGTTTCTTTTTTAGTGATATTCATTGACATTTTTGTGATATTCATTGACATTTTTGTGTTTCTCGGTCTATTGGTCCTTCTCACCTATTTTGAAACGTACATACATACCATTGCCCTTCTTCCCTGTCCGGGTAGGCTGAAAGGAGAGAAGGCTATACTTCCTTATCGTGACACACACATTTCACCTCTTCTACATCCATACACATTCTCATACAGCTCATACGATTACTCGAACTTTTTATGTTTCATTATTTTAAAATATTTTACACTTAATCCAACCATACTTTTCTTGCTCTTCCTATACCATGTTTTCTACTCACATTTGCACTGTACATTTGTTTTGTTATTCTTTCTTAAATCATTCAATTTAAATGCCCAAACCATTTTAGAATGCTCATCTACGTCTTACTCAACACAACAGCCATTCAAATTCATATTTAATTACTTCATTCCGTATTTTGTCAGACATTGTCATCCCATATATTATTCTCAGTAGGACCCATTTATAAAGCATTTCGGCTCATCTCAATCGTTTTCCAAGTTCACGTTTCATTCTCATACATCAAAGTTGACACCAAAATACTGTTGTGTACTAACATTTTAGTAGATTTCGATACAATGCTGTTCGATTAAATATGTTTAAGTGCCCCATTGACTTTGTTTCTTATCGCTACATACCCTTTAAAATCCCTCGTAACTCTTTCGTTATTTAAGAAATTACTAAATAAATGGCAGAATTTCACAGATTGCTCCATTTTTTCATTATTTACCGATATATTACATTTTATTTTCTTTTTACACCTTTTTATCAACATTACTTTCATTTCACACTTTTCTTTCATCGCAAAACTCATTTTCACATGTTTCTTCACATGTCTCATATAATTTACTCATCAAACTTTGCAATTCATCTTCGTTCTCCACCAACACTACCATATAATTTGCGTATAGCAATCCACATTAGTTTCCATTAAACATTTGTATGCCATCAATTGACCTCTGTAGTATGCCATAAAATGAACACGTGAATCTATATAAATATTAAACAACCATGGTGCCATCCTTAGTTAACTCTTTAACGCATCCTTAGTTAGCTCTTTAACGCATCCTTAGTTAACTCTTTTTGAAATATAATATTAAACCAATCTGTGAAGACACTATTTACTCCAATACACGCTCTTCTTGCGGTGTAAAATGACGCAATACCATGTATTAATTTGCATTCAACACCATATTAATTTTATATTTCCTATAGCTTGCCTCTTTTCATGGGACCAAATTCTCTTTACAACTCCACAAACGCAATACAAACCTTTTTTTTTCATAATTTAAATAAATAACTATGACAGTGAATATTTTTGCTTCTATATATGCAATTTATTGAAATACATTTTGAAGAGGTAACCAAGCTTATTGACATTAAGGCTTCGGCCACACAGGTAGGAGCCTCGCTTGGTACTTAGAGCTACGCTGCGAGCCAGGCGGCATATCCTAGCGAACCAACGCACCGCATACTATCGCAATGGGTACACTGCACGCTTCGCGCCACGCTATATGACGGTTAGTCACCTAGTGAGCCTCTTAGCGAACGGACGTGTTGGTTAATTTTATTGTGTATTGTGTAACAGCTATGTATAAAAGGGAGCCTTTGCGGAACCCATCGAGCAAATTATACAAAAATGTACCTGTAATAAAATCACTTTTGAATGAAGTTGCACAGGAAGTAAATAAAGATGGTAAGTTGTAATGAAATTGGTTAGTTTTGAGAGTGGCATCGTGTGTTGACTCAACCGCTCCCAAATGTCAAATGAATTTGTGCGAAGCACTTTGGTTTGGCCAAGCATGAAGTCACCTAATCTATTAGTCACGTATCACCTAGCGAAGCACTTAGGTGTGGCCTGAGCGTAAGAACGACATATAGATGAATTTCGAAAGTTTTGAGATCTCTAACATTCATTCGTGGTAATCATAAAGACTCAAATTTAAAAAAAATCATTTATTTGTGTATAAAATAGGACTGAGTTGGAAAGTACAGAAGTGTAGTAAAGGTGGCAGCTGATGGTTGGTTTTGCAACTGTCAATGTATGGGGCCCTTTTAGGGTGTAATCAGGGGAGTTGGTAGAAAGAAATTATGGCTTATTTGGCTGTCGCTAGTAACGCTTGTGAAAGGGTTAATCAGGGGCGTTACCTGAGACCAAAAGTGCGTTTTAAATTATTTTATTATTTCGATTTATACCGACAAGACGAATCGAAAGCATTTAAGAGCCACGTGCCACTCGTGGACTATTATTTGGCCATATCCGATATATTGTATCAAATGTAAATGCCATTTGATTATAACGTGGAAAAAATATATAATTATATGTTTTTATTACAATATATTTGTTATTATTACAATATATAATTGACGAATGAATGTTAGAGGTCTCAAAACTTTCGAAATTCATCTATATGTCGCTCTTAGGCTAAGACCACACCAAAGTGCTTCGCTAGGTGATACGTGATTAATAGATTAGGTGATTTCATGCTTGGCCACACCAATGTGCTTCGCACAAATTTATTTGACATTGGGGAGCGGTTGAGTCAACAAACGATGCCCCTCTCAAAACTAACCAATTTCATTATAACTTACCATCTTTATTTATTTCCTGTGCAACTTTATTTCAAAGTGATTTTATTACAGGTACATTTTTGTAGAATTTGCTCAATGGGTTCCACAATGGCTCCCTTTTATACATAGCTGTTATTAAAACTTCCTTAATCACTTGGTGACACAATAAAAATAACCAACACGTTCGTTCGCTAAGAGACTCACTAGGTGACTAATCGTCATTTAGCGTGGCGCGAAGCGTGCAGTGTGGCCATTGCGATAGTATGCGGTCCGTTGGTTCGCTAGGATATGCCGCCTGGCTCGCAGCGTAGCTCTAAGTACCAAGCGAGGCTCCTACCTGTGTGGCCGAGGCCTTAATGTCAATAAGCTTGGCCACCTCTTCAAAATGTATTTCTATAAATTGCATATATCGAAGCAAGAATATTCACTGTCATAGTTATTAATTTAAGTTATAAAAAAAAGGTTTATATTGCGTTTGTGGAATTGTAAAGAGAATTTGGTCGCATGAAAAGAGGCTAGCTATAGGAAATATAAAATTAATATGGTGTTGAATGCAAATTAATACATGGTATTGCGTCATTTTACGCCGCAAGTAGAGCGTGTATTGGAGTAAAATGGTGTCTTGACAAATTGGTTTAATATTTCAAAAAGAGTTAACTAAGGATGCGTTAAAGAGTTAGATGCGTATCTGAGATAATTTTGCTACTTCTAATATACTTCCTTTATCTCCATCTATAATATAAAACATACTAATTGAACAAATTAAATAAATAACAAAATATGTAAAATACAAACACAAATATCATTAATCCTTTTTCTCTTAATAGAAAAGCAAAAAGGACGAAAAATGCTTTCGGAATTTCTTATACCAAAAAATAAAAAAACCTAAAATTATTAATACTGAAAAAATACTGAAAGAATTTATGTGTTTTATATAATGTATTAAGAATTAATTCAGCATATATAATATCATAATAATATCAGCAGAGACACATGACACGCATGGCAACTAATGAAATGTTCACCATCCCTAGAGTTAAAACCTCTTTTGCCCAAAGGCAATCTGCTTATTTGGCTCCCATGACGTACAATGGCGTGCCGTATTCAACAAATATAAAGGAAGGAAAACCATTTAGACAGTCGATCGGAGCGTGGTTGTTATTGCGACAGGATTTTGAGTACTTGGGCTTTCAGGATGAATGACGTGTGGAAAATATTTGTGTGGGCTCTTGAGTGTGGGTTTTTTCTTGTTATTTTGATTTTTGTTGTTTTGTATTTGTGTTTCTGTATATTTTTGTGTTAATTTTTATTATTATGATTGTGTGCAGTATATTATGGGATGAACATTTTTGGTTTTATTTTTGTTTCATTTTGAGTTTTTGGTTTTACTTTTGTATTTGTTTTTATTCTTATGATTGTGTGCGGTATATTATGGGATGAACAAGTTTGGTATTTCTGGAGTGATGATGTGTGAAGAGTTTGATTCCGCATGATGTTTCCAGTTGTAATTGAGTGTCACTGTTTGTCAGGTTGATAAGAACGTGCAACTGGGTTTTGTTTTTGTATAATCAAAAATCGGAAAGAAGTATCGATTTATTTTTTCATGCTAAATATCCTCGGTGAGATACAGGCAAAAGCCTAGTTTACTGGGGATACGACAAATGAAAGGCGACAAACCCAGATCCATTAAAATAATGTATGTATGTCTAAATTAAATTACCTGTTGTTTTTTTCGCAAATTATGTATATTTCTTGTCATGTGTAATAATAAATAAAATAAATTGAAATATTGTTGAAATGATAAAAACTGTTAATGTAAATTCTTAGATGTGAAATCTTAGAAGAAAATTTAACAGGTAAAAATTAGTGGGGTTCGAATTGTCAGTAGGGTCACAGTGACTTACACTATGCTGGAAGGTGTAAGTCTATAAAATGCTGTGGAACGCCGAGTTGCATACTATCAGCAACACTACTGGCTAGTCCGATTCGTTAGCGTCCCCGTCGCGAACCCTGGGCAATGTGGTCACACTATGTGGATCATAGCAGATAGCGGAAGGATGAAAGGCGAGTCTCTGGCGCCTAAAAACCAGACCCCACCAGCTAAGGGAAGGAAAACCCTAACAGAAAACCAGGGCAGGGTCTCAGGCCTTAAGGTGGCAGCCCCACCAGGGACCTAAGATACGATGGGTTAATCACCTGTCTATCTGAAACCACACGATTATGAAACCAAAAGCAAAAGAAGCCGGACTGACCCCGAAAATAGGGGGGAATGGCAACGACTGCTGGAGGAGGCCGGGGCCCGCAATGGGCTGTAGTGCCATTGATGATGATGATGAAAAATTAGTTTATAAAATTATATTTTACATTAAACCATGACTGTTTTACGGAATCCATACGTATTCTCACAATCCCTATTCGTTTTTTTTAAACTTAATCTTCCCTACATTCTAAATCACTTCGGCCTTCTTTTCCTATAACTCTGACATACGTTTATGCTGTAGATTTGATTTTTCATTCTTCGTTTAGTAATTATTTCACAACATCCAAATCTCATTTCTTCTCAGTATAAAAGTATATCGCAAATCGAGCAACTGCCGTTGTTATTATGGAAATAAGAGAATATGGAAGATTTTGAAGCAAATACATCATACAATAAGCCAATCGCCAATAAATGGCAGTTCTGTAAGAATAGTGATCCCCAAAGTATACGCTACCGCCCCCGAGGGGGCGGTATAATCTTCATGAGGGGCGCAGGAAGGCGGAAAATGGTGCTAGACTGGTGAAAAGGGGTAAATAATACAAATAGATACTTTAGGTTATACCGTTATATGTTATATAGTGGAATAAACACAGTTTTACTAAACAAATTACTAATTTTGATTTGAATGATGTTCGAGTCTACAATTTTTGACGCGTTTGTACAGATATTAAAAGCAATGAAACAAAAAAAAAACAGATGCGTGAGACTCTCTCGTGGTAGAAGTGAAACTTCTTAGCTCCTAGGAAAAGTTGATTTTATGCATTACTTTTTTCCATTTGTTAACGATTTTTTTAGGATTATGAAATGGTTATGTGCAATTTAATTTTAGAAAATTTCTCTTTTTTAAATAAAAAATGGTTATGTGGAATTTAATTCAAGAAAATATATTTTATAATAATAATATTATACACTTCATTACATGAATTATTATTAGTAATAAATAATTATTAATATTAAAATAATTTATTAATAAATAAAATATTTAATAATAATAAATAATAATTTAATAATAATGTAATACACCGTTTCACTTTTCGTGACGTTCAGGCTAATTTGCTCTACCGCGCCTGTGGAAATTTCACTTCAAAAACTTTAAAAATATAAACTTAGTTAAATATTAATAAAATTGACTTTGCAAACAATGAAATCCATCGAGCATTGTCTCGATCGCATTTCAGTTGAAAGAGCGCAATTCAACGTGGGAGGGAAATATTTTTCCAACGATGTTATTTTATATTTCATTTTGAAAAATCGTTGTTCATAATATAATTATTTTCTAATGAATACAAATATAGGAGTATGACATTCGGATTTATGAAAAAGCATTAACCATGCCCGTTGCTAAAACGCATTTAAAAATTTACTGTGATTGCATATGTCATTAGTTTTGCTTAAGTGAGATATTCAAAGCAGTAGTAATAAACAAAAAACATGGTTATTTTGTGTTAGCATTTCTAATCCATAATTCTCAAACAATTTCAATGCTAATCATGGTATGTTATAAATAGGCCAAAACCCATACGATGGTTGTCGCCAAAGAAATAATACGAGAATTGAATTTTGAATACAAGAGAGCGAGAGAGGAATACTTGGATTCTCTCTGAAAGTAATTCAAAATTTGAATCTCGGTGGGTCCGTGATACTGAACGAATTTTAAATACCTAGCCGACAATTTTTGAACCTGTGTAAAAGGGGACGATGTATAAATGATATATAGAAACAAATTTTATATTTATGAATATATATTTTCATAAATGTAGAATTGGTTTTACTTCCGTGAATATTTCACGGGTTGCAACTAGTTCTTATTAATTCTTATTATCTTGAGATTTTCTTTAATTTTAATTTTTTGTTTGGTTTAAAATAGTTTTCAAACCCTAATTTAAAGAAACGTTCATGGATACCTCAAGTTGTTATTTATTTATTTTCTTAAAATAGGCTTAGCCCAATTACTTTGAAAAATACAAGAAATGTTAACATTAAAAATATTATATTAAATAAAAAATAATGTATATGCATACATACTAGTACCATATATATGTTACACATACACCTACACATATTATATATTCAAAGTCACTTACGCACGTTGATGAGTGCTTTCTAACGCGTTCAATTTTAGAAGAAAATTTACTTTTGCTTTTGGTAATGCGATGTGAAATATGTCAATATCCGAAGCAGTCCCGTTCAGACGAGTTAAGGCTCTTCCAACAGGCATAGCGACTGGAATATCCGTTCTTGCGTATGTTATTGAGAACAGTTCTTGCCGGCGCATTCTATTATAATTGTTAGGAACATTTTAACGCTAATCTTTGTAGTAATGCTGGACAGCTCACAACTCCTCGAACGAGTCTGACAACGTATACCAGGAGACGCGCATCTCTGAATGAAATGGTTTCAGTTTGGTTTTTACTAATTTAAATAGAGATTTTACTAGAAACTAAAAAAAAATATCAAATATAGCGAAAATATTTAACTACTCTCACCCTAGACCAGTGATGGGTAACCTATGACACGTGTGTCAGAGGTGACACGCCAAGACATTTTGGAAACTCATGAATCTAGAAAGAAATCGTTTGAAGAATGAAGAAGAGCGCCACTACGAACAAGATAATTTGAATGCTTGGAACAGATTACCGAACACTTTTGGCACTCTGAAAAATCTAGCGATGGCTTTACTCACAATATTCCCCTCAACGTACTTTTATGAGACCTTATTCTCGTTGCGTTGAATAATATTAAAACGAATAAAAGAAACTGACTGACTGATGAAGTTTGTAACGCTTGTTTGTGTTTAAAATGTACGAAATACCAACCTTCAATTGAAGATTTAGATAATGCAATTCAGCAACAAAAAGTTATTAATTTAAATAACTGTTTGTTTTGCTTTTTAATAATAATAAATAAATAGTTCAAAAATAAAACTATTTCATTTACTAGGGCTGTAAAAATAATTAATATTCCTTGATGTGACACGGCACCCGGGTCAAGCCAGGTTTTTTTCAGAATTTTGATACGCCGAGCTAAAAAGGTTACCCATCACTGCCCTAGATCTACCTATTTGGATTTTTATCTCCCTTTATCCCTACTTGGCTAAGGCTCGAATTTGGCTAAGTCATACTATATTTTTCGTTTTGTAGACAATTGTCGATATTTTTAAAGTAAAGTCTTCGCATTGTTGTTGATACACATTTATGCTCGTAAAAGCGGAGTGACGTTTATATTTAAACATAATTTATTTTATATGCAAATTACGTAACCTTAATGACTTCGCCAATATAATCGTTTTGGATTCTGCCGAGCATAGTGACGCCTATTAACCACCGAAGCAGACGCATATTTGCTATATGAATCAGTTGTCCTTCTTTTCACTTTACAGGTCAATATTAAGATCATGCAAGATTGTGTCTAACCACAGTCTTGTAGATTGGATATTATTGGAATACATTGTTTGATTATCCAATGACAAACAATCTTACATTGAACGGTGCTGATATAGAGAGAGTGAAAAAATTTTAATATCTCGGAAGTATCCGAGTGGAAAACCTCGACCCAGAAACCAAAGTCAAGTGCAGAATTGAAACATCTCGTGCGGTTTTTAATAAAATGAGAAGCGTATTTTGCAATGATAATCTAAACTTGAAACTTCGACAATGGTTAGTCACAAATGCTACGTTTGGTCAGTGTTACTCGTATTCCATGGAGTGGAATCATGGACCCTCAAAGTTGGTAGTATGAACCGACTAGAAGCATTCAAAATGTGGATGCACCGGAGAATGCTACGGATACCCTGGACGGATATGGTCAGCAACACGAGGTTTCTTCAGAGAGCCAAAGTTGATAGAGAGTTGCTGACTAATATTAAAATCCGAAAGGTGTCCTACTTGGGTCATGTACTTAGAGGAGCAAAGTACAAATTACTGCACCTGATCATCCAAGGCAAAATAGAGGATCGAAGAGGTGTTGGCAGGAGGCAAATCTCCTGACTCCGCAATATACGTAATTGGACTGGTATAAGGAGCGCCGAGGATCTTTTTCGGGTTGCCGGGGACAAAGATGTCTACTCTGAGGTGATATTTAACGTTGGGAGGACCTGACATGAACTGGTTGAATGTTAGAAATTGACGCCAAATTCACATACTGTCTCTATTGTATAATATCCTTAACTGTCCCGCCACCCCCTCTTATCTCGTCGAAAATTTTCAGCGTCTTTCCAATCATGGATTAGCGCTACGTTCAAACAGTGATTGTCTATTGGCATTTCCAGTTCACCACTCCTCTTTTTTTACGTCGTCCATGCAGTGAGACTCTGGAATCAGTTACAAATCAATATAAGACTCGCTCCGTCCTTGGCACGCTTTAAAAAGCGACTGAAAAAACTCTTAATTTCTAGTCAGTAAAACAACGTGTTTCATTCCCGATTTTTCTTTTCCTTTCCTCTCCACCATCCCTTCCTTTCCTTTTGATTGATGATATCTCACTTTATATGAAAAATAATGTTCGGGTGATTGTCCTTCTTTGTGGGGCTCGTGGGCATATGCTCACGTACGTGTTTGTGGATTTCGTTGGGATGGATTGTCATTTGAATAATTTATGCAACCATGTAACTTGCCTCATTTACTTTTGTCTGGTTGGTAGGAAGAGATTGTCGCCTGGCAATAAGCCAACCAGATTGTATTTGCAATAAAAGTGGTAAATAAATAAATAAGGACCATTGAGGAGAGTTTGCTCTCTCAATGTCGCTATGTAAATAATTATTATTGCCCCATCTGTGTCAAGTCTTTGTATAGTAGATCCGTGATAATATTAAATATTGAAAAACCCATATTTATAAATATTTGTCACGTACCAAGATTCGTCAGGCACAGTCGTTAACCATTTCGCATATCAGTGTACATGCCTAGTATTATAGCATCTTTATTGATGCAACGATCATATGAAGATATTTTTATTGTCTCTAAAACGGATATTGGTACAGAGTCGTGTAATTTTAATAAGAAAATTAATCTGCATTTTTTGGAGTTCGATTTAGTAGTGGAGTGAATTCAACAAGTGTCTTTCATACTACGAGTATATCAGCGTTAATTCTATATCGGCGTTTACTTCTATATCAGCGTTCTACTTCTATATCAGCGTTAATCTACCAATTTACTATTGCAAAACCCTTGAAATAATATTCATGTTTCAGGGAACCCCCTAAATACGAGTACTTCTTCTCCCTAGCTCCATCCCAACTCACTGTCTGCGAAGACTGTTGGGGTCAGCTCTCCTAGTCCTCAGGTTGTATGCTCTTCTGTCCCAGACTACGTCCCCCAGGCCGTGCCTACGCATCAGGTTATCTTTTTGCATCACCCATGAATTATTTGGTCTTCCTCTGGTTGTTATTCGAGGAAGATCCATGGAGATTGCCTGGTTCACAATGTGATCGGGTACACTGCGTCCAACGTGCCCATACCATCTCAATCCATCCGCCTCTCCTCCATCTTACTGTTGATGTCTGTAACACCTAGGCTTCCACAAATGAGTGAGCTTTTTCGTGGAAGCCTAGGTGTTACAGACATCAACCTCTATATCTATATCAACTCCTGAATTCGAATACAAATTATAAAATATTATTGATGTCTCTCTTTCTGTTTTATAAACTTAACGTTCTTAAAGAAAACATTTTTTTTTCTTCTGATAGCCGTTATACAAAAAATAGCCTACGCTTTTGTTACAAGTTTATTGAGAATACAAAAAAAAAACAAATCAATCTGTGTTCAAAATATAGGCTGTCCCAATAAGAGCGCCGGATTTAAATATCACGCAATTTTTTTTATAAGATTTGCAGCTCTAAAAATTTCATATGTGTAATTTGTCAATCTTACGATTAGTAAATATAGAACATTACATAAAAGTACAACGCGTTATTATTGTTAAAACTCATTGTAAAAATGGGGAAAGTTTTGCTGAAACAATTTGTAAACTTCGTGGAATTTTCGGTCGAAATAATGGTCCAAACGAGTCATCAATTCGAAGGTTAATTAAATCATTTGAGGAAACTTGTTCGATTCTGGACAATAAAATCACTCATGCATCCAAGTAGTCGGCGTTCACTCGAAAACATAGCCGCAGTGAGATAAAGTGTTACTGATACCCCAGGGATATCAATTTGTCATTGTTCACCAGAATTAGAAGTTTTAAGAAGCACCTTACAGCGAATTCTTGCAGAAGATCTGGATCTGCATGCCTACAAGATCCAACTGACCTCAGAGTTCAAACCAGCAGACTAAATCCGGTGTTATTATTGGGATAACCAATATCACATACGTGCAGAAGTTTCAAGAGACCTTATACATTTACTATTCATCACTATTTTTCGCGGAATCCTAGAGTATCGAGAAACGCTAGTTGAGAAACGCTTCTCCACATAATACAAATGTTTACCTGTTACAAAATTTGGGTTTGATTAGTTTATTAATATGAAAAAAATACTCAGGAGAATACTTCTCAAACTGCCGGACTGTGCCGAAAATATATCCACTGTGTCACTCAGTCTGTTAAATATCTCTCAAGCCCGCATCACTGAGACTAAGGCCACACCAAGGTTGTTCGCTAGGTGTTACGTGACTTATAAACTAGGTGACTTCATGCTTGGCCACACAAAAGTGCTTCGCACAAATTCATTTGACATTTGGGAACGGTTGAGTCAACAAACAATGCCACTCTCAAAACTAACCAATTTCATTACAACTTGCCATCTTTATTTACTTCCTGTGCAACTTCATTCCAAAGTGATTTTATTACAGGTACATTTTGTATAAGTTGCTCGATGGGTTCCACAAAGACTCCCTTTTATACACAGCTGTTATTAAAACTTCCGCCATCTTGTAAAATCACTTGGTGACACAATAAAATTAACCAACACGTATCTTCGCTAGGAGACTCACTAGGTGACGAATCGTCATGTAGCGTGGCGCGAAGCGTGCAGTGTGGCCATTGCGATAGTATGCGGTGCGTTGTTTCGCTATAATATGTCGCCTAGTTCACAGCGTAGCTCTAAGCACCAAGCGAGGCTCCTACCTGTGGCCGAGGCCGAGTATTTAGCCATCCAATTGGTGCTGCAAGCTGGTACAGCAAAAAGATGATAATTTCTTGCACTGTTTTATCGGGATATAAAAACTAAGTTAACATAATTTTATATTACGGGACAGTTGAAATTACATAAACATTACAGTATTTTTATAAAAAAAAATAACTTGACATCCCCTGTCATTGTTCGAGGCTTTTATAATTGCATACAGTGTTCAAAACGTTGTGCATATCTTTAATAATCACTTACGCTAATGCTTCTAGAGACACATCACATCACATGCTAATGCTTCTAGAGACACATCACATCACATTACCAGCTAAATGTGGACCGTGAATTTTTGATATGTAAATCGTTAATCACAGACCGCTTTGAACACCTTCCATATTTTTGGAACGATCAGAAGCTCCCTAAATTTATGACACAAGAATATTTAGTTTTACAAAAATCTTTACTATTTTTTTTTTCACTAACATTTCTTGTACCAGCAGCATTCAATTCGTCTCGATAATGTCACTCATTTCGTTAACTGTTACTTTTCCTATTATTTTCGTAAAATGTTCCCTTGGATATTAGAACAATATACACTTTATTCACGACCAAACCATCAAACACCAGTTTACGTTGACTTGTCGGTGATGCCGGACGTCTGTATTTGTTTTTCGCTATAAATGAACAGTCATATTAAAATGAACAGATTTAAAAGGTGTAGATCAAATATTGTATTACACTTTCGTTGTATACAGTACAATCTGCCGAGCTTATTAATTTAAAAAAAAATTAACTTCCCAACTAACCAGATGTCGAAGAAGCCCGGGACGGGAGGTAAGCGTTTTACCAACTAGGCCGTGTAAGTCGTCTATGAGATATAGTGACTAAAACGAAACTTAGATGTTAAAATTAAATGCATGGAAAAGTATAAAAAATGATCTGCATGTAGATGCCTGTATATTTTTTCTGTTGAAATGAGGAGTTGACATTATTTTCTGAAGGGACCTATTACCACGTATTACATACCTTCGTATCATAAAACGCACCCCGATTTGCATCGATCTTTTATAAGTACTAGGCGCGTCCAGAAATTAAAGAACGATTGCGCACCACGCCTTGCGCCAACCCTCCACCACCGCGATCGTATGCGCGCCAGTTAGCTTCTTCCCTCGCTTTAGTGGGAACCGAGTTTTGTTGCTGAACGGTCATACGTCTTTGTTCTGTAACCTTTCAAAATGGCTGCGCCCATCGAAAATCCCGTCAAATATGATTTGCGAAGTGTCATTCGTTTTCTGAACGCACAGAATGTTCGGCCTATCGAAATTTATAAGCAACTTTAAGAACAGTACATGAATCTTTCCCACAAATTTCACGATCACTCTTACATGAAATAGTGACAGAGCACCTTGGCTACAAAAAAATGTGTGATCGAAAAAGAAAAACCGAATCTCAACAGCAGAAAGTGATGGCAACAGTTTTTTTGGGACCGAAAGGGTTCGATCCACATGGAGTTTTTGCCAAGAGGACACACAATAAACTCAGAGACCTATTGTGAAACTCTTCAACGACTTAGAAGCGCCATACAAAACAAAAGACGTGGAATGTTGTCGGGAAAGGTGGTTTTGATTCATGACAATGCGCTGCCTCATGCATCAGCACGAACACAGCGAGAACTTCAACGTCGTAAGTGGGAAATTTTTGGACATCCTCCTTACAGCCCTGACTTGGCACCGAGTGATTTTCACTTATACCCGAAACTAAAGGAATTTTTGGGTGGAAAACAGTTCGCAAACGATGAAGGTTTCAGTGACATCCTGGCTCAAATCTTTGGCGGTAGAAGAGTATAACATCGGAATTGAAAAATTGGTTCCACGTTACATTAAGTGCCTTGACAGTTATGGCGGCTGCATTGAAAAATATAGTATGGTACTGTGACTTTGTAAATAAAGTTTTGTGTTGATATCTTTCGTTTTTATTTAGTTATGCTAAAACGTTATTCATTTTCTGGACGACCCACGTACGTCTTATACCCCCGACAAATCGGTAATCCAATCGTCTCAAAGTCGTACATCTACACGCAGATCATACGACATAGAAACATTTGTCCCGAATCTCCTGTTTTGCTCTATGGTTCACAGTTAACGAAACAAATAATAAAGTCAATTTATAAAAAAAAATTAATTATGACCTCGCAATAAATGTCATCAAAATCACGGTCAGTTTACCAACTTCGGCCCTGGGTGCGGTAATCCATATAATTATTTAATGGCGCCCCCGGGCCCGGCTCTCGGCGTCCGCGCGCCCGTTCACACTATAGCTATTAATTTGTTTTTGAGCGTGACATAAGGAATGATGTCATATATGAGCGGGCACAACTTGCTAAGGAAACTGTTACGATGTGAGAACGCAGCGATATATAGAAATGGACTGATATGTGATATATAATTCAAACAAATCTCTGAATTTATGTAGGAAACTGATATTGAGATATGACAATACAAGAATTATATACATTAATAAGTTATGTAATGTCAAATATAAATAAATAAATATTATATTAATTATTCTTAGATAAATAAAATACATCATTATACAATTACGAGGCGTATCCAGAAACTAAGTGTACTGAGGCTCTCACGACCGGATGGATTTTATTTTCGACATGTTGGCTACACTTCCGTGTAGCCTGACCCTTCCCCTCCGCAACGAGACCGGTTCGAGGTCTGTACGTTGAGAAGTGTCGACGCGACAACACGTTTCGTGAAAAATGCCAATCCCATCTCCCGCCAAGTTGAATCGAGTGGAGGCCGGGCAAGAGTTTTTGAGGCGCTGCAAACTCCATGGAGATGAATTTCTCCGCTCCATCGTTACTGGAGATGAAACTTGGGTTGCACACTACACGCCTGAAACCAAAAAGCACTCTCAACAGTGGCGTCACACCTCTTCACCCTCAGCCAAAAAGTTCGAAACCACAATTTCAGCCAAGAAAATCATGGCATCCGTGTTTTGGGACTATCAAGGCATAATTTTAATTGAATATATGCCTCAAGGGGAGACCATCGACTCTGCAAGATACTGTGAGACCCTAAAAAAATTGCGGAGGGTGATTCAGAACAAGAGGAGAGGCATGCTGACAAAGGGTGTCTGCCTGTTGCACGACAATGCCAGACGGAACTGCTCGCCTCGTTTAAATGGGATGTCCTGAACCATCCCGCGCATTCCCCTGACCTAGCACCTTCAGATTACTATCTCTTTACCTCCCTGAAGCTGCACATGGGTGGAAAAAGGTTTTCAAACGACGAGGAGGTAAAGGAAGAGGTGGAGAAGTGGACGGAGGGGTTGGCGGGAAACTACTTCGAGGAAGGCATCAAAAAGTTGATACCCCGCTTCACCACCTGCATTGAGAGGAATGGCGACTATGTCGAAAAATAGCTTACATATGTACTACGGTAACCACGTATTTTTTTTTTGTTTAAATAAAAAAAATTGTAACCTACAAAAATTCAGTACACTTACTTTCTGGATATGCCTCGTATATCAATGTTTGTATCGTGGACGAATTCGAAACTCTGAAAATATGTGACTCGTTAAAGGATTAGGAAAAGGTCAACGAGTTTTGAAGTGAAACTTCTATTGGCGTGGTAGGGCAAATTGGCCTGAATGTCACGAAAAGTGAAACGGTGTATTATATTATTATTAAATATTTTATTTATTAAAAAATTATTATTAATTATTTTTTATTTATAACAATTAATATTATTTTAATATTATTAAGTGTATTATATTATTATTTAAATATATATTATTAAAAAAATAAATTTTTTTATTTAATTAAGAGAGTTTTTCTTGAATTAAATTCCACATAACCAATTCCTAATCCTAAAATAAATAATAAAAATCGTCAACAAATGGAAAAAAAGCAATGCATAAAATCAACTTTTCCTAAAAGCTAAGAAGTTTCACTTCTACCGCGAGAGAGTCTCACGCATCTGTTTTTTTTTAGACTTGTCCTTTTCAGAATTCGAATCTCTGTTTCACACCCTCTTCTCTTTGAAACGAGAGTTTGTGAGTAGAAAAATTATTAGTTATATTAAATATACCATAGTTCATAATATAAAATGAAAAATTGTTAAAAATTAACATTTTTGTAATAACGGAATTAATATTCCAGCCCGAAATGTAAACTATCTAAATCATTTATGTGACGCTTGGCTAACTATCTAATTGCGTATGCAGTGAATGTAGTCATGAAATGCAAAACTACCGGTGCATCGTGTTTGTCGAGACTCTTAGTAATTATTACGTCATTCATATATTAATCTTCACTAAGCAACCAACCAACACTACCGACTTGAATACAGATTTAATCAGGTTTCATCACTCATTGATACAAATGTAATCCTGTAAGACTTTTCAAACAAAATTAATGTCTTATTAATCGATATGGTAACATTTTTTTTTTGTTATCCACTTTGTACGGATTTTTCCTGTTACACAAAGAGGGTCTGCTTCTAGCGTTAGCTTATTAGTTAGGAATAATATCAGCCATGATTCTTTTCATACTGCTAAACGGTACCGAGAATATAGTAGATCAACATTGTCATTCAGTTGGTTCAATATCTCTATACCACGCGTGACTGAGTGTTTAGCCATGATATTCGTCCTGTAAGTTGGTATGTAGAACAGAGGGTGATTCCTTGCACGGCTATATTTATTGGGTACATATAAACTTGATGCTTCTACGAGTAGAATCGCGGAACAGTTAAAGCAACCTTGAAAAACCTTAAGTAGGAATATCGCAATGGATTCTTGCCTTCTTGTTTCGAGGCTTCTATAGTTACACACCGTGAGATGTTCGGCATGGTGAGCATATTTTGGGTAATGGCCCTTTGTTCTGTACCATAGATATCAGAGATTTTTTTTTTGTATTTGTTTTGTAATATGTTGTAGTAGAACTCCGGGATAACATATTTATGTTGTAGTAGAACTCCGAGATAACATATTTATGTTGTAGTAGAACTCCGAGATAACATATTTATGTTGTAGTAGAACTTCGAGATAACATATTTATGTTGTAGTAGAACTCCGAGATAACATATTTATGTTGTAGTAGAACTCCGAGATAACATATTTATGTTGCAGTAGAACTCCGAGAATCTTTATGATTAATATGGTATGTATATTGTAGAACTTTAAGTATTTAAACATTGGTTTGGTATTTACTTTAATTGAGCATTTTTTTTAAATACTTTGATAAAAAACAGATGGCATTGCGAACTTGCCTGTGTCTTGTGAAATTTGAGAAGTGTAATATATGACATTTATAAAAATGGAGTCGTATACAATACAACAACGCGTTAAAATTGTTGAATTATTTTATGTATTGTAATCTCCGAAAAACGGTGATGTTAATTGGCCACCAAGATCGTGTGATCTGACACCGTTGGACTATTTTCTCTGAGGTAACGTGAAAAGTCAGGTCTATAAGAATGACCCCCGATCAATTCCTAGGATAAAGGACGAAATTATTCGCGTTATTGGTGAGTTAGAACCGCAATTATACCAAAATGTCATCGAAAACTTTGACAAAAGAGTGGGACATCTGTGGAGCTTCAAGAGGTGAACATTTGGCGAATATTATATTTTGTGTTTAAATTTCATACATTATACTTCAATGACCAATAAAAAGTTTTTTTTTTCAAATCAAAGCTAATTGTGTTTTATTCAAGAATTAAAAAAAAACGCTCAATTTGAAAGACCCTTTATATTTATTTTACACATGACAAGAAATATACATAATTTGTGAAAAATCAACAGGTAATTGAATTGGGAAACACAATTTTAATGGATCTGACTTTGTCGCCTTTTATTTGTCGTATCCCCAGTAAACTAGGCTTTTGCCTGTATCTCACTGAGGACATAGTTTATATTGTAGAGTTTCAAGTATCTTAAAAATTGTTTTGGTAATTATACTGTAGGACTTCATTTTTAAACTGAATGATACATATTATCACGCCGTGTCTTTTGTGTGGCAGGCAGAGCCAACACATCTCCAAACTTTTCCTTCCATGCATAAAACGTTTGTTTTCTCCACGTTCATACATCTCGTCATGCACAATTTTCTATAACTCATACTTTTCCCTTGACCTGCTTTCAAAATCTGATCAATTTGGTCCAGCTACGTTTTCATCGGTCTATTTCTTCCACGCACAACTTGCACTTCTAACTTGAGTACTCGCTTAGTCGTTCTTTCATAATTCACTCTCACCGCATATTCAAGTCATCTTAAATATCTTTTCTTCATTTTACTTAAAACCTCAATTTCATCCATGTCTTTATTCTGACTTCTTTCAAACTAAATGGTTTAACATTTAAATGTGAACAAATTAATACAATGAACTTCAATTGGAATGACAAGCTGAGAATGATTTTTTAAAACTAAACAGTCCTGTCTGTTTAATTTATGTTTATAAGGTGAATTTTTATCTTATTTTAGTATCAAATCATTCTGTTTAAAAAATAATATCGCATTAATTGTGATACTTGCAAATATAACTACACGAAGCACTATTCCTTCTTCAGGTATTCCATCAGACCCAGTACACCGATGTGACCGGTGAGTTTGCTGGTGTGCAACAGCTCACTCGCTTTAAGAGGAGAAAAACATAAAAAAAATTAAACGAAAATTCCACGGCACATCTTAGCTTTCCAACTGAATTGGTTTTGGAATGGCAAGGGGATCCTCGACTACGAGGACCAGCAATGACGACATCGGAAGACCTCCGTGGCTTAGATGGTAAGATCAGTTAGTCTCCAACCCAAGGGTTGTGGATTCAATTTCTTTTGCTGTCAAGATGTTTAGGAAAAAGGGTTTTAGTCTGGTTTTCACTTAAATATTTGTTTTATATATTTTTAGACGGTAGGAAAAGTTCACAAGGTAATAAACTAGTCATTATTTCAGAATAAAATTATTATGTGGTGTTGAAAGAATTTTATTCAAGTTCCCACTTCAGATGAAATGCAGTCAATTAATAAAAAATATGAACATTTATATAAATATGTAAAGCAGTTAAAGTGCGTGCATTGCGAAGAAGATTTGTATAACAATGTATGATATAATAAGATTAATTTATTTTACAAATATAATCTGACGGGTTTATTGCCAGACGGCAATCTCTTCCAACCAACCAGACAAAAAGTAAATGAAGCAAGTTACGTGGTCGCATAAATCATTCAAATGACTATCCATCCTCACGAAATCCATAAACACATACGTGAGTATATATATGCCCACGAACCCCACAAAGACCCGAACATTCTTTTTCATATAAAGTGAGATATCATCAATCAAAAGGAAAGGAAAAGAAAAATCAGGAATGAAACACGTTATTTTTTTTACTGACTAGAAATTCAGAGTTTTTTTTCAGTCGCTTCTTAAAGCATGCCAAGGACGGAGCGAGTCTTATATTGTTTTGTAACTGATTCCAGAGTCTCACTGCATAAACAGTTAAGGACGACGTAAAAAAGAGGAGCTAAGATATGATAAGATAAAAGAGAATTATTACTTTTAGAGAAATATACATATCCACAATAGTGTTTTGGTGCCAACTTTAATGAATGGTAGGGAAACGTGAGCATGGAATAACACTTAGAGGGGTCGAATAAAAGCTGTAAAAATGCGTGCATTGAGAATAATAACATACATGGAGTGATAATGTATGATATAATAAGGGATGAAGTGATAAGGGATGAATGTGAACAGGCTGATGTGTTGAGTAAAATGAAGAAGACCCCGCTGAGATAATTTGGTCATGTGGAACGAATGAATGAAGAATTACTAACAAAACAAATATCTAAAGTAAATGTTAGCGGAAGACGTGTGAGAAAAAGACGAAGTAAAGTATGATTGATAGAAGGAAACGTTGAAGTCAGAGAATTTGTAAAAAAAAATATGAGAAGCTGTATGGATAAGGATACGTGTCGAAGTAAGAACGTTTGGTGCTCTGTGTTCTCTGATTACCCCGATAGGGAAATGGCGTGTATTTAATTCGTTTCTGACGTTTTAATTCGGCCTTTTTTCATACATTGACTCTCCACAAATTTTCTCTGTTAAAAAATAGTTAGTAAATTAAGGCTTTAACTGTCTGGTATCATGAAAGAAATATTTTGGTTAGTTAGTTAGTTAGTTACATAAAACCTGTCATAATTAATTATCTTATTAATTGAGTATTTATACTGCATACCTTCTTTTTAAAACAAAATTATTTAACTCTTGTGAAAAAATCTACATAAATATAAATTTAAGTGACAGGCCTGTTTCAATGCTTTTAGATAAGCGACGACCACCGTGGCCTAGTTGGTTAGATGCCTGTCTCCCAGCCCGGAGGTTGCGGGTTCAAATCCCGCTAGAACACAATTTATTTAAAAAAGAATTCCAGTCTAGTTTTCACTTAATGCCACTTAAACATTTGTCTAGTTGGTCGGAATAGATTATCACATGGCAATATACCCGCCAGGTTGTACTGTATACAACGAACCCGCCAGGTTGTACCATATGTTTTCTTGCAGCCAAAGCATATGACTAAATTTTTCCTTTAAAAATTAACTGCAAGACTTCCAAATTTCACTTCCGTACATCAAAGTGGACTAAAATCCGATTCAGTTGGAAATCGAAGCTGCACACCAGCAAACCCACCGGTTTCACCGCTGTACTGGATCCGATGTCATAACGGCATGTTTACTTTAATTTTTTTTAAATAAATATGACCGAAGTCATAGTAATCCTTATACCCCCGAATGGAAAAAAAACCTGTGTCATTCTAGTGTGTTACTCCGCGACCATGCACCTCAAACCTGCTACAAGTACACACATAATAAAAGTCGATAGTAAATTATTATTAATAGAATCTTAGAAGTGATCCAGTCTTTGATTAATTAAAGTGTTATCATTAAATGCAGAAATTGATTTTATTTAATTATTTTTATAGCAGTAGGTATGTATTGTACCATTTTGAAATCCTGACTAAACAGGCCATCTTTTGATGTAACTTGCCAGGTTAGCGCAGTACATTATTTTTACAGTATGATGAGTTAAAGTTAGCTGATAAAAATATTAATTTTTATGATCGGACAAAAACAATGTTTTTTTCGAACGTGCAGGTTTTTTTTTGTTTTATATCGGACTCCGACTAATAGCAGGGTTATCTAGGATTGCGATACAACTATTAAAATCATAAAATATGGCAATTTGTAGTCACAGCATATAAATATTTGGCGCAGGGTAGCTACTTTCACAATTAAAAAAAAATGCTTATAACTCGAAAAGTATGATTGAGGCTTTTGCTAGAGATTTTTTTTATTCTGAACCCTCATAAGCTGGCCTTTTCCTCGATACCGGCTTGACATTGAGTTACGAGACACCCTGTACATATATACCTTACTCCCTCATTGACTTTGTTTCCTATCGCTAAACACCGTTCGATATCCTTCCTAACTATTCCATCATCTAAGAAAATACTACCCAAATAACAGAATTCTTCAACCTTTATTATTCCCCCATACATCGCATTTTCTTTTAACACTTTTCTATCACAATTACTTGGGATTTTGCAACATTCATTTTCAAATCTTTCTTTCCGCATCTCTCATATAATTTACGTATCAAACTCGATAATTTATATTTCTTCTCCGCTAATGTATACTATCATGTTCATCTGCAAAACCCATACGATGGTTGTCAAAGAAAGAATACGATAATTCAATTTTGAATACAAGAGAGCGGGAGAGGAATACTTGGATTCTCTCCGAAAGTTATTCGAAATTTGAATCTCGGTGGGTTCGTGATAACTGAACGAATTTTAAATACCTAGCTGACAATTTTTGAACCGGTGTAAAAGGGGACGATGTACAATATAAATGATATACAATATATAAACAAATTCTATATTTATGAATATATATTTTCATAAATATAGAATTTGTTTTACTTCCGTGAATATTTCACGGGCTGCAACTAGTTTGTCGTCGAAGAAAGAATACGAGAATTGAATTTTGAATACAAGAGAGCGAGAGAGGAATACTTCGAAATTTGGATCTCGGTGGGTCCGTGATAAATTTTTTTTGAACCAGTGTAAAAGGGGACGATGTATAAATGATATATATAAACAAATTCTATATTTATGAATATATATTTTCATAAATGTAGAAGTTGTTTTTCTTCCGTGAATTTTCACGGGCTGCAACCAGTTAATTTACATTTGTTATCATTCGTATACCACCAATTTACCTCTGTTATTCCTTCACACATATGAATCTACGAGGCATATCCAGAAAGTAAGTGTGCTGAATTTTTGTAGGTTACAATTTTTTTTATTTAAACAAAAAAATTACGTGGTTACCGTAGTACATATGTAAGCTATTTTTCGACATAGTCGCCATTCCTCTCAATGTAGGTGGTGAAGCGGGGTATCAACTTTTTGATGCCTTCCTCGAAGTAGTTTCCCGCCAACCCCTCCGTCCACTTTTCCACCTCCTCCTTTACCTCCTCGTCGGTTGAAAACCTTTTTCCACCAATGTGCAGCTTCAGGGAGGTAAAGAGATGGTAATCTGAAGGTGCTAGGTCAGGGAAATGCGCGGGATGGTTCAGGACATCCCATTTAAACGAGGCGAGCAGTTCCTTCGTGGCGTTGGCCGTGTGTGGTCTGGCATTGTCGTGCAGCAGGCAGACTCCCTTTGTCAACATGCCTCTCCTCTTGTTCTGAATCGCCCTCCGCAATTTTTTTAGGGTCTCACAGTATCTTGCAGAGTCGATGGTCTCCCCTTGAGGCATATATTCAATTAAAATTATGCCTTGACAGTCCCGAAGCACGGATGCCATGATTTTCTTAGCTGAAATTGTGGTTTTGAATTTTTTGGCGGAGGGTGAAGAGGTGTGACGTGACCGTTTTTTAACTTCTCAACGTACTGACCTCGAACCGGTCTCGTTGCGGAGGGGAAGGGTCAGGCTACACGGAAGTGTAGCCAACATGTCGAAAATAAAATCCATCCGGTTGTGAGAGCCTCAGTACACTTACTTTCTGGATACGCATAGTATATAAATATTGAAAAAACAGTGTGTCATAATGCATCATTGCTTTACTTCTTGCGAAATGTTTCACTATTCAGTCGAGATACCATGTATAAATACAAGGATATTTAAAATAATACATAGCATGAAAATTAGATACTCGTTTGATATTAAATAATTTTTGATTAACCTTATTTAAAGGAAAAAGTCAAGTGTCTATGTTGAAGACGTCTTATAATTTATGTCTAGGAAGTCTTAATGTTTTAATTATACTTGAGAAAATGTTAATTCGAACAATAATTGTTCCGTCTTTTATAATCCGTGCAGAGATGATATCGTTGCTAATAATAATTTGTTACTCCCTTTTGAATGAAGTTTTATCTCAGTAAATAATCTCCGATTACGTAATAGCCTTCACAGTCTCCAGGTTAACTGCTTCATTAAATTGGCATTAAGGTCTGTTGAAGTTATTAAAGCATTTGGGCACATAGGGCTTAGGACAGTAAATAAAAGTTAAATACAAGACAAGTGATTATGCATACTAAAGCCATAGGTGTTGATTGTCTGATTCAACTGTTATTTTCACGGCTTATCTCATTTTCACGCTGCAGTAATAAAAACGGGCAAGTAGTTATTTTCGTATGCTCATTGGGACGGTTGCGAAATCTCTTATTTTAAATTCAGGACTGTACTATGTTTACATATAATTTCTGATTAAAATAAATTATTTCTCTTATTTCTCAAAACTTAAAAATAATCATTTCATACTGCTTATTTCCGGGATTGACGTGAAGTTTGAGGTTAGTTTGAATATTCTATTGTAAATATATTATTACGAGTACATCACCGTACAGAATTTGATATGAAATTATATTCTGAATTATAAGAATTTGATATGAATTTATAAGAAAATTTATATATCATGAGAATCTGATATGAATTATATTAATTAAATTAAATTAAATTAAATTAAATTAAATTAAATTAAATTAAATTAAACAAAACTAAATTAAATTAAATTAAATTAAATTAAATTAAATTAAATTAAATTAAATTAAATTAAATTTAATTAAATTAAATTTAATTTAATTTAATTTAATTTAATTTAATTTAATTTAATTTAATTTAATTTAATTTAATTTAATTTAGTTTAATTTAATTAAATTAGATTAAATAAAATAAAATTTAATTAGATTAGATTAAGTTAGATTAAATTAGATTAAATTAGATTAAATAAAATAAAATAAAATACGTTTAAATTAAATAAATTAAATTAAAATAAATTAAATTACATTAATTAAATTAAATTATGTTAATTAAATTAATATATTGTAAATATAATTTTAGCAGAAAATAAATAAATTAAATAAAGACGCTGCAATATTAGCAGAAAACGAACATGATCTTTAGAGAATGCTCTACAAATTTCACCTTACTTCTAAGAAATACAGTATGACGATTTCTGTCAATAAAACATAGTGCTTAACAATATCAAAAGAGCCACTCAGATGCAAACTGATCATCGATAACGTATCCATTGAGCAAGTCATGCGATTCACTTACCTAGGTGTAGACATCTCCAACAACAAAGACCTAAACAGTGAAGTACGAGCACAAACTAATAAAGTGACAGCTTTGGCTGGCTGCCTGCGGGACACTATATGGAGAAACAAACACATTCTAACCGAAAGTAAGTTAGGATATATGGTATAAGACATGCGTCTGCCCCATCATGACATATGGGATACTCGTAAAAGTGAGAGCCGATACCAACAGGACAAAAAATCTTCTTAGAGGGGCAGAAATGAGAACCCTACGCTCCATCGCAGGTAGAACTCTTAGAGATCGGATCAAAAATGAGACGATAAGGTCTGTCTGTGGTGTTGAAGACATAGTGAGGTGGGGAAGAAGCAGAAGGTGCTTCTGGGGGGATCATGTGGACCGCATGGAGGATACAAGACTGTCAAAAATCGCTAAGACTGAAAACCCTAGCAGCAGGAGATTACCAGGAAGGTCGCCGAAAAGATGGAAGGACAGCTGGACGTCATCATCCCAGGACAGCCCACCGTCATAAACAGGTCACACCACCTGGACCAAGAGGAAGAAAAAGAATAATTAAATCAAATAATTTATTTATTTTAAGAATTTGACATGAAATTATATTCTGCAACAGGTTACATAAAACAAAATTATGAAGAATAATTTCACACCAACATTATAATTTTTGTTGTCAGTACTTCACGTTGTGTAGAAGCAACGTGGTAAAAAATATCAATTCACCTCACGACTTTGCACAGTTACAACAGGACCTAGACTCCCTAGTCTCCTGGAGTGAGCAAAATCATCTTCTGTTCAACATTATTAAATGTGTCTGTGTATCTAATAGTCGATCGTTTTCACCAATCCACCATCAGTATACTATACAGGGAGTGGCACTAAACAGGATTTCTGAATTCAAAGATTTGGGCGTTACCTTTGATGTCGGACTCACGTTCGTTAACCATGTCTCACGTTTGATATCGGACTGTTACAAACTACTCGGTTTTATAATGAGAATATCAAGAGAATTTAACAGCACCGATATCCTCCGAAACTTATATAATTATCTAATTAGAACCAAATTAGAATATGCATCTACGGTTTGGGCTCCTTATCAGCTCAAATATAAAAACAATATAGAACAAATACAAAAAAAATCCTCAGATATCTATGGTACAGAACAAAGGGCGATTAACCAAAATATGCTCACCATGCCGAACTTCTCACGGTGTGTAACTACTATATAGAAGCCTCGAAACAAGAAGGCAAGAATCCATTGTGGTATTCTTAATAAAGGTTTTCCAAGGTTGCTTTAACTGTCCCGCAATTCTAGAAGCACTAAGTTTATATGTACCCAATAAATATATCCGTGCAAGGAATCACCCTCTGTTCTACATACCAACTTACAGGACGAATATCATGGCTAAACACTCAGTAACGCGTGGTATAGAGATATTGAACCAACTAAATGACACTGTTGATATATTCTCGGCACCGTCTAGCAGTATGAGAAGAATCCTGGCTGATATTCTTCCTAACGAATAAGCTAACGCTAGAAGCAGACCCTCTTTGTGTAACAGGAGAAATCCGTGCAAAGTGGATTAAAAAAAATATATATATGATATTTGATAAGGTACCTGCCTCACAATTCGGGAGTTGCGCGTTTGATTCCCGCTGGTATCCAGATTTTTAAAAAGGTTCCAGTTTATTTTTCACTTCAGGCTTATTTGAAAATATTTCTAGTTGGCTGGAAGAAATTGCCACATGGCGATAAATCCGCTATGTTGCACTGTATATAATGAAAGTCTAATACAATTCAATTATTTCAAACTGCCCCATTGAACGATTTAGTGAGTTTTGTACATAATAGCGAGTTTCGTGACTAATCCTAAATTGTATATTGATTGGCTAAATTGAGGATCGATTTGTAATTGGTTAAAGGCGCCTGTCTTGGATATTTTTGTATATACCATACATGTAACATACGTCTTCACATTTGCGAATTTAAATGTCTTAGCTTTTTTAAATGGATGATAATTAAGGAGCTGTTCCGTGCTGCCAAAGTCAGAAATATTTACTCAAGAATGATCGCCAACGTCAGTAGAACTGGACACGGGACATCAATAAATGTAGACTTTAATTTATACGTATTTTTTCGTGTATCATGCATTTTATTTTAAGTAAATGTGTTAAACATTAATCAGATTTTATTTACATATGTTCCTTTATAATTTTTATCAGGTCTATAAATATGAAATCGGATTTTTTATAGAAAATACACATTTATTGTATGAAAATGGTAAAAAAATATTTTATTCAAAGTATTTCCTATCGCTAGCTACACATTTTCCCCATCTCTCTGGCAATTTGTGGATGCCACGCCAAAAAAACTGTTGCTCTTTTGAGGCAAACCAACCATCGAGCCATTTTCGTAAGAAGTGAAGCGCTGCTCAGCAAGTGCGTGTCCCATCGATGTAAATAAGTAGTAATCGGATGGAGCCAAGTCTGGTGAGTAAGACTCATGCGAAAGTATTTGCCAACTAAACGCCTCAATCGTTTCCTTGACCGATTTCGCTGTGTGCGATGGTGCATTATTATGAAACAAAATCACTTTGTGTTGTATTAATTTTGTATTGTTGTGAGTTAAAAGTCTTTGACAAATGTAAACACAAGAAAAAGGCGCCAATGACGCGGTTTGGCAGTCACGACATTGACAACTTGAGCCACCTATTAGCAAATTCTAGTTTCATATTTACAGACCTGGTATACAAAACACTATCTTGCCTAACTAGCACACGCTTTCAACTCACGTATGCATTGCATTCTTCACCTATTCGTTCCACACACCCAAACCACCTCAGTGTTCTCCTTTTCATGTTACTTTATACATTAATCTTAACTTCACATTCGTCCCTTATCACTTCAGTCAGTATTTTATCATACATTGTATCTCCATGTACTGTTCTCAATGCACGTATTTCCACAGTTTATACTTATCATAAATTTTCCACGTCCACTTTTAACTCCTATACATCATACTATTGTGGACTTAGCAGATTTTGATAAGGCAGAAAACAAAATAAAAATTTATATACAATATATATTGATAGATTTATAGATCTTACCTTATATTATATACACTAGTACAGAAAATACAATATATTTTTAGCAATTTAGTTTATATTCATCTGACGATGAAGACGGTGGTCTTCGAAACCCGTAGTAAACCCAAAAATAAACCAGTGGTGAACACAAAAATATAAAATAAGTGTTTTATTTACTTATTTGTCCTTTTACCATACATAAAACATGGCACCACAAAGTGAAACTATAGACTTTTCGAAGATTCAAGAAATTTATAGATTAATCATAAGTATAGGAAATCCTACAATTATCACATATATAAGAAACCACCTTTAAATTGGGAATTGCACGTGAAATATTATTCTATTGCATGAGTTTGATATAATTTTAGTTCCATAAATGCATTTATTACACAACATAAAAACAAATGCATAGAACCGTTCATTGCACTTATCAACGAGTGCATAAATAATGACTTATTTTTATGACTTGTCTCATTATGCAAGTATTTTGGTGCAGAGTGCAGTCATATAATTAACAAGTAAATGCTGATGTCAACCGCAGACAGGATAAAATGATTTAATTGAAAAAGTGAATATATTTCATTTGAACTATTGTATTATTCACACTTTTTCATTTAAATGATATAGCACACTTAGGTGGTTTTTGTGGATTAACTTTTTGAGATTTTGAGATTCTGTTTATTTAATATTTGACTCATCTTACTAGAAAGTCTGCCAACCCCTGGCCTAGACAATGTCTATTATTACACTTATACAATACAACCTGGCTTACTTAGTATATTGTGATGTAGCGATCTCTTCGTACCAACCAGAAAGATGTTCAAGGGGTCTTAAATGAATTGAATCCTAACTTGAATCCTTTTTAAAAATCTGGTTTCCTGTGGTTATTAACCAGGATCTTCGGGCTAAAATACAGGCGTCTTATCAACTATCTCACGTCGGTCGGTGTATGGATGTCGAGGAGGCTAAAAACGTGTGTCAAGATATGAAATACTGGCATTCTACCCTTTGTTTGGCCAGTCAGGGAAAAAGCGGAATGTTAGGTTTATGCACGCAAAATTGAAACAATTTTACTTTATGATATACAATAAAAAGAAGTTAGTAATGATTCAGTATGATAAATGGTTAAACCTAAATACGATTATATTATATTTACATTCATACGTATTATCACCAACGTTCCCTCTAAGGTGTGCGCGTGTGCTGCCGCACATCTGTTAAAAATTGTCCGAACACATGTTTTCATCTTCCGCACACATCTCAAAGACAGGAACTTGTAACCATATTTTGTTTTGAGCAATTGTATATTTTATTTGATATTTTATGATGGATTCTCAGGTTCCTTTCATTGAGATGTATGCGGAACATGGAAATACCATGTAGAGTCCACGCGCTGTAAGGAAAGAATTTTTTAAATATAGGTAAAACACTTATTCAGACTCGATAATTCCAGCACCTTCCAACCATCCTAATAACCTGTAATTCGCCGCATTTAACTGTATCCTTCATAAATTGCTCAGTGTCCCATTAACCGACGACAATTTTAAAAAAGGAATTAATAACTATAAAAAAATAGCTACAAATAATGGCTATTCTGGAAGCCTCATTGATTCACTTTTAAAAAACAAAACAAAAAAGAAACTTATAAAAGATTATATATTTAACGACACCTATAAGCATACCTATAGATGGAGCAAAGTCCTATTTATAAAAAAAACATATCATACGAAATAACCAAAAATATTCCAAGTCACATAAAGTCAGCTTTTTACACTAATTTTAATATCCGGAAACTCTTATTTAATGGGAAAGGCCAAAATGGAATACTTAGCAACAGTGGTGTGTATAAACTTTTATGTGCTGACTGTGATAATTTCTATATAGGAAAGACAGGAAGATCTTTTGAAAAGAGATTTCATGTATACAAATCCGCCTTAACAAATCCTCCAATTTATTCTGAAATGGCTAATCATTGTCACCGTAAAAACCATACTTTTTCTATCGATGATACCAAATTCTTACATATCAGTAGTAACGGAAATAAATTGGACAGATGAGAGGCTCTAGAAATTTCTAAGTCAGTACATCGATCCGAACATGTAGTGAACAGTTATATCCCAAAAATCTCTCCGCTCTTGGTTAAAATCGTCCCATGCCTCCCTCACCCTTAAGCCCCCAACCGTTGAAGCGTGTATATCGGTACCAGTTCGAACAGCATTTAGTCTTGTTTGTGCTCCCCTGAAGATGAGGTGAAAGCTTTGAAACCGGTAGGGTTATACCATCACAAAAAAGTGGAATAAACAGTGTTTGATAAAAATAAATTGCAATTAGATTATTTAGTTTATTTATTTATTATTCATTTAAAAATACAGATTTGGATTTTTTGTTTAAAACAAATATTTGTTTATTGATACAGAAATAGAAAGATGTAATTTATTATTTCGTAGTACATTATGTTGACTACTTATGGTTATTTTATCTATGCATGAATATGCATATTTGCGCACTTCCCTATTTTTTTCTTGCACATATAAGTTGATGAGCCACACACACAATGGAAAAATTAGGAGGAACGTTGATCATCATCGCGTGTTCCTTGCAGGGTAAGCAAAGAGAAGAGATCTACATTTTTTTCTTACCAAAAATATAACTTTACCATCTTCACATTCATACATATTGTTCACGCCAGAGCGTGACGCGAAATATCGTTCCGATAATGGGCCGCTCTGTTATCGCTGCCAGCCCTGTCGCGCGATTTAATATTGTTCTCACAAGTTCTAAAAAATAGTATTGTCGCGGGTTAGCGATTTTGGCGTGACGAACGAATTCCCATCGACGGATGAGTTGTGCACAGAACGTCATCCGGATGACACCTCAAGAGGAGAAATAACAACCAATACGCTTCATCAACGAAGAACCAGTGCAAATAAGTTCTCAACCACTGTGACCGACCTCTTCAGCCCGAAGCAGAGCTCGACCCGATTTCGTGACCTTATCATCCACCCGTAAGTACCATTGCAATTCCCTTTTCATCATCCGATGGTGTGGTTTTCGCTTCAACACATATCGTCATGCAAAATCTTCAATTCTTTATATTTATCATTTTAGCTTCTTTCAAAATCGGGTTCACTTGATCCAGCTACGTTTTTCAAGGTCTACCTCTTCCACAAGTACCTTGCACTTCTGACTTGATTAATCGCTTAGTCATTATTTTATGATTCATTCTCTTCACATTTCCAAACCATCTGAAACATTCATCTTACTTAAAACATCCTTATTATATTCATGTATTCATTTCAGATCTTCTTTCCGCCTTCTTTCATACATTGACGCTCCACACATTTTCCTTAATGCACGCATCTCCACATCATTAATCTTACTCTTATCCTTCTTCATCAAGTTTCACTTCCTTACATCAAGGTGGTCACCGACTCATTATTATGTGTTGCCATACGAGTATTACTTAAAAGAGGCGAATAAATTCTAAAGAAATGTATGCACCTCGAATTTATGACAGAACACTGAATTAAATGATTAAAAATTAATGTAAACTTAAACCTGATATGCTGAGTAAAATTGAAAATAGTTCTCTGAAATGGTTTTGCCATGTAGAACGAATGAATGAAGAAAAACTAACAAAACAAATATACAGTGCAAATATGAGTCGAACACATGGTAGAGAAAGATCAAAGAAAGTGATATTTAGAAAGAATGAAACGTTAAAAGTCAAAGAAATCGTTGGAGATGTAAGAAAAGCGTATAGATGTGGAAGAGGCGAACGATGTGTGTCGAGATAGTCAAATATGACACCCTGTCCTCTTTGCCTACCCCGATATTGTATGGATGTATTTTCGAGACTTTTTATGTAAAGAGGTTATTGTTTTTGAAAAATATATTGTATATTCTGATAGACCAATTAACATTATTTGACGTCAAGGTTCGTTCATACTATACGATCACCTACGCAAAAACTGGATCATTATAATAAATTATGTCAGCAACGGTTTGTATAATTAGCATCGCCGGGTGTTGAAATCATTCAATAAGACATTATACAGATGCCGTATTAGCTGTCATAAGAAATAATTACTAACTTCTGTATTGTTTTTTTTTTACCACTACTGTGTCCGAAGTGTTTAAAAATAATTTATATCTTCCAGTCATTTGTTCGTGGAGAATATTATATTATAAGGAAATCATTTGAAGACTAGAAAGAAGGGATTTTGTACGGCACCGGTACAAAGAACTGTATCTTAGACAAATGGCTGCTGCACAATGCTCGGAGAATTCAGGTCAATTCCAAAGGCGCAGATCGATGAGAGAAGGTAGCGGGGTGAATAGATTCCTCTTATGGCAGGTTGTAGCAGGTCTCAAGTAAAACACAGTAGGTAGAGTGAACTGATAATAATATGGTTTATTTTGACTAGTGATGGATAGCTTGGAGTATCGGTCCAGTGGTAGGACGCCTTACTCCTTCATCGGATAAGTGCTGACTGTTATGATATTTATTGGATATTTTGGATCGTAAAGGGACCTCTCTTATGAACGGTCAATCGCTCATCGCAAGCGTCATTTTCCGCCACTGCCTGCGATCACACCTCGCAAAATACCACAATTTTCGGGAGTTTGCGCTATGCAGAGACCGGCCAGCCAGCGATATACTCTGGTAACGACCGTCCATAAGTCTCATTTTCGCTGCGGTCGCGATGCAGCGCGGACCCAAACAAACATAAATATTTACAAAAGCCAAACAAATATTAAGAATTTACATATTAAATTATAATCAAATCTATACACATTGAACAATTAAGAAACTTATCCTAATAAGTTTTATGATGACGCATATGTCCGATACAGATTTATTATGATCAAAAAAAGCTCTCAAATCTGAGATATGCAGATAACATTAATACTCACGTAAGAAAAATAAATGGCCAGACTCTGTAGCCGAGGCTTGGAGCCGAGGAGACAGTTTGGAGAGGATTGTGGTCACTAGAAGCGCAGAAGAACGATTCACAAGAGAGAGAAAGAAGCCCAATGTGTTGGATTGACCAAATGAAAGATACAAGAAAACTGCCCTCTAAAACTGCGTAGTACAGGGATAGATAGAAAGGTGTCGTCAAGGGCTATCATGAGAGTTACGAAGTTCGAGCATTAGCTTCATGATTCAGCAAGCACACATTCTTGACAGATCAAACCCGACGTTCCAAAGGCAAGGAGACTAAATTTACTAGACGATTAGAAGGTTTAATCTGCTGCAGGTATATGTAGTTTAATATAATCCTTTTTGAAGAATTAATGAAGAAATATTGACAAAACAAATATAAAGTGCAAATGTGGCGTGTAAGAGGAAGACGTAAGCCAGAAAGTCAGAGAAGTTGTTAAAGTTTTATGGATGTTGAAGAGGCTAATGATGTATGACACTGTTTCATCTCTGTCTACCCCGACGAAGAAATTGCGTTATGGTATTTATGTGCTTTTTGTATTGATTTATGTCACTCTAAAAAAATATGATGACTAGCACATAAGCTACTTACAAATATAAATTCAGATATTAACTGTCTAACAGTATTTCTATAAGTGACAAAGGGACGTTTATTTTCGTCGTGGATGGAAACCAAATTCCATATAATGTTGTCATGAGTAGGTTTAGAATCTATGTAGGTATGGAAATTGAATTTCAAAGATATCGTTCCGAGATTTACCAAAGTGATAAGATTTTATTTACACGTTACTTGTCACGTCAAAATCCTGATTTGGAGTTAACCTCGTCTAATATTGATCTAGAAGAATCTTTGATAAGCAGAAAATAATCTATAGATTCAGATGTAAAATTTATAACACTATTTTTATATAAGTGACTACGGGACATCTATTTTCGTCGAAGCTGTATAAAAAATATCATGTGATGCTGTCATATGTACGAGTATGTAGGTTTATAAAAAAAAAAATATATATATATATATATATATATATATATATATATATATATATATATATATATATATATATATATATATATATATATATATATATATATATATATATATATATATATATATATATATATATATATATATATATATATATATATATATATATATATATATATATATATATATATATATATATATATATATATATATATATATATATATATATATATATATATATATATATATATATATAAGACAATAGAGCAGAACCGTAGCTACAAAAGAACCTCCCAAATGCTAAGTGACGGAAACAAACAAATAACGGCCCTGCTCAAAAAGGATAACAGCAAAACCGAAAATCGGGAAGAAATCATAAGGCGAGTCCACGAATTCTACTCAGAACTATTTCAAGACATTGGAAACACGAGAGATAGACCGAACAACCAAACAAATGAACAGGTTCCTGAAGTTCTTATTAGAGAAGTTGAAAAAACCATAAATAGTATGAAAAACGGAAAATCGGCAGGAGATGACGGCATAACAATAGAAATTCTTAAGGCAGCAGGAGATGAAATATATCCCATCTTAGCAAAAATAATGACACATTGCATTAACAACGGGAAAATTCCCACAAAATGGAATACAGCAAAAGTGATTCTTCTTCATAAGAAAGGGGACAAAAGCGACTTAAAGAACTATAGACCCATCAGTCTCATGCCAATCATTTACAAAGTATTTACAAAAATAATAACAGCTAGAATACAAAAACAGCTAGACGATATGCAACCAAGAGAACAAGCTGGATTTAGAAGTGGATATAGTACAATGGACCATATACACACAATGAGGCAAGTAATAGCAACATCGAATGAATATCGAAGACCCCTAAGCATGTGCTTCATAGACTTTGAAAAAGCATTCGACTCTGTAAAACACGAATACATATTTGAAGCACTCAGGAAACAAGGAATACAACCGGCTTATATAAGAATAATACAAAATATCTACCTAGAAGCAAAAGCAGTGGTGCATCTTCCAGAAAAAACAGAGGAAATAACAATTACAAAGGGAGTAAGACAAGGAGACGCGATGTCACCCAAACTCTTTACAGCTATACTAGAAGAAATATTTAAAACCTTAAACTGGGAAGGTATGGGCATAAAGATCGATGGCGAATATCTCTCTAACCCGAGATTCGCAGATGATATCACACTACTAAGCGAAACAAGAGAAGAACTGGAGAAAATGATTCAAGAGCTTAACTTAGCCAGCAATCGAGTGGGCTTAAAAATGAACCTCGCTAAAACCAAAATAATGTTCAACCAATATACACGTGCATCAACGAGGCAAATTAAGATTGGCGACATAGCCTTAGAAGAAGTCCCCCACTATATATATTTAGGACAACAAATATCAGCAGACGGGAATATGATCAATGAAATTAACAGAAGAATAAAAATGGGCTGGAGCGCATTTGGAAGAAATAACAGAGTTTTCAGAGAAAATCTCCCGTTATGTCTAAAAAGCAAAGTCTTCGATCAATGCATCCTCCCGGTACTCACATACGGCTGTGAAACGTGGACCCTTAACTCAAAAATAATACAGCGCCTCGTCACTACACAAAGAAGCATGGAAAGAAGTATGCTGGGGATAACAAAAAGAGATAGAAAGACAATTACGTGGATAAGAAGCCAAACGAAGGTCACAGACATAATGGAAAGAATACTCAAAAGTCAATGGGAATGGGCAGGACACGTGGTGAGAAGGGAAGACAATAGATGGACTAAAAAGAGCACAGATTGGATACCACGAGAAACAATCAGACCGAGGAGAAGACCTCAAAACAGATGGGACAGACCCTTCGTAAAATTCGCAGGCGTGACCTGGCAAAGAGAGGCGAGAGACCGCAAGATATGGAAATCTTTGAAAAGCGCCTTTACCCAGCAGCGATCAAATCAAGACACAGAAGAACAATAAAGATTAAAACCAAACAAAACGACCAACAAGTAAATCTAAACCTGAACCCGACGTATTCACAAACTTTTATGCTAATTCATTCGAAAATAAATTACTACTTTAATTAATATATATGCTCTCAACTACTGAGGCTACTAATGTATGTACTAATAATTCCTTCTTTCCAGCATTTTAATACCACACCAAGTGTACCAATATGGTTAAAATCGAAGCATTTCATGCTGAGACCAAATCACTAGGTGTCCTCCAAAGCTGTACGGCAGACAGAAAACGGAGGTAGCCATTACCCTTATATGACAAAACCTGTCGGGTTTCACTAAGACAACCGGTGAACAGATGTGAAGTCCAAAAGTTAAGTCATAGGGGTGCCCTCACTCAGCAATGGGTAGAAAAAGGGCAGATAAAGATAAAGATATATATATATATATATATATATATAATTATATATATATATATATATATATATATATATATATATATATATATATATATATATATATATATATATATATATATATATATATATATATATATATATATATATATATATATATATATATATATATATATATATATATATATATATATATATATATATATATATATATATATATATATATATATATATATATATATATATATAT
>OX463843.1:49675681-49779887 GCA_949825065.1 Odontocerum albicorne
TCACATACGGCTGTGAAACGTGGACCCTTAACTCAAAAATAATACAGCGCCTCGTCACTACACAAAGAAGCATGGAAAGAAGTATGCTGGGGATAACAAAAAGAGATAGAAAGACAATTACGTGGATAAGAAGCCAAACGAAGGTCACAGACATAATGGAAAGAATACTCAAAAGTCAATGGGAATGGGCAGGACACGTGGTGAGAAGGGAAGACAATAGATGGACTAAAAGAGCACAGATTGGATACCACGAGAAACAATCAGACCGAGGAGAAGACCTCAAAACAGATGGGACAGACCCTTCGTAAAATTCGCAGGCGTGACCTGGCAAAGAGAGGCGAGAGACCGCAAGATATGGAAATCTTTGAAAAGCGCCTTTACCCAGCAGCGATCAAATCAAGACACAGAAGAACAATAAAGATTAAAACCAAACAAAACGACCAACAAGTAAATCTAACCTGAACCCGACGTATTCACAAACTTTTATGCTAATTCATTCGAAAATAAATTACTACTTTAAATTAATATATATGCTCTCAACTACTGAGGCTACTAATGTATGTACTAATAATTCCTTCTTTCCAGCATTTTAATACCACACCAAGTGTACCAATATGGTTAAAATCGAAGCATTTCATGCTGAGACCAAATCACTAGGTGTCCTCCAAAGCTGTACGGCAGACAGAAAACGGAGGTAGCCATTACCCTTATATGACAAAACCTGTCGGGTTTCACTAAGACAACCGGTGAACAGATGTGAAGTCCAAAAGTTAAGTCATAGGGGTGCCCTCACTCAGCAATGGGTAGAAAAAGGGCAGATAAAGATAAAGATATATATATATATATATATATATATATATATATATATATATATATATATATATATATATATATATATATATATATATATATATATATATATATATATATATATATATATATATATATATAATATATATATATATATATATAGTATTGTATATATATATATATATATATATATATATATATATATATATATATATATATATATATATATATATATATATATATATATATATATATATATATATATATATATATATATATATATATATATATATATATATATATATATATATATATATATATATATATATATATATATATATATATATATATATATATATATATATATATATATATATATATATATATATATATATATATATATATATATATATATATATATATATATATATATATATATATATATATATATATATATTATATATATATATATATATATATTATATATATATATATATATTATATATATATATATATATATTATATATATATATATATATATATATATATATATATATATATATATATATATATATATATATATATATATATATATATATATATATATATATATATATATATATATATATATATATATATATATATATATATATATATATATATATATATATATATATATATATATATATATATATATATATATATATATATATATATATATATATATATATATATATATATATATATATATATATATATATATATATATATATATATATATATATATATATATATATATATATATATATATATATATATATATATATATATATATATATATATATATATATATATATATATATATATATATATATATATATATATATATATATATATATATATATCATCATCATCATCATCATCATCAGACTGTATCTATCCACTGCAGGATGTAGGCCTCTCAAAATTGTCTCCACAAAATCCTGTCCTTTGCACAACATTGCTGCCACATAATACCTGCATGCTTACGTATTTCGTCCACCCAGCGCGACTTAGGTCTTCTTACAGGCCTTTTTATACCTATTGGGTGCCACTGGATTACTTCATACGTCCAACGATGATTTGTTGCTCGGGCGATATGTCCAGCCCACTTCCATTCTATAACATCTTCAACCTTTGTTTGGGCTCGTATCCACTCATTACGTTTTCGGTCTCTTCTGGTATAACCTAGCATACACCTTTCCATGCTGCGTTGTGTTGTTTGGAGCTTTTGTATCATTCGTACTTATAAAGTCCAAGTCTCGCATCCATATGTTAGTACTGGCAAGATGCACTGGTTAAATACTTTCCGTTTGAGGCAGATTGGGAGCTTGCTCTTGAAGATGTAGTTTAGTCGTCCAAAGGAACTCCAAGCTAGTTTTGATCTTCTATTTACTTCATTTAAAGTACAGTCTTCAAATGTAATACTTTGTCCTAAGTAGATATATTGTTGGACTTGTTCTAGCTGTGTACCGTCCACCTGGATAGTTGTGGCATCAGCAAAGCGGTTTAACATCATATATGTAGGAATAGAAATTAAATTCTATTGATTTTTTTGCAAGATTCGCCAAAGTGATAATATTGGATTTTCACGTAATTTCTCACGAAGAAATCTTGATCTGCATCATTCTGTATATGAATCAAGTCGTTTGAAAAGCTCAAATTTCACAGTGTCAACGCTGAACTCTTGAAATATTAAACGTTTAGTTCTTATAAAAAGTTTTAGTAAAAATGTATCGTTCTGTTAAAATCTTCAATCCTTGTGAGAAGGATTATCACCCGCATCTTTTGTATTTTCGGTTCATGAGATATGATATATATGGACGTCACAAGTGTCTGTCTGGAATGTTCATGGTTTTATTATAATAATGACTGTCTACTTATTCTTAAATAATATACACGAATAGTTTTGGAGTGAAACGATGTCTTGGAAAATAATGAAAGGGGAAAAATAAATACTATGGTAATATATGTTCTTATTATAAATTAAGACATCATGAGGCAAGATTATAATATATGCATATTATTTTCATGAAAAGTAATTATATGAATACATCATTTATAAAATTTAATTCAAAGTACCCATCCAGCAAGTCATGCGATTCACTTACCTAGGTGTAGAGATCTTCAGCAACGGTGACCTATATAGTGAAGTACGAGCACAAACTAGTAAAGAGACAGCTTTGGCTGGCTGCCTGCAGGACACTTTATGGAGAAACAAACATATGCTAACCGAAAGTAAGGTCAGGATATATAAGACATGCGTCCGCCCCATCATGATATGTGGGATAGAAGTGAGAGCCGATACCAACTGGACAAAAACACCTTCTCAGAGAGGCTGAAATGATAACTATACGCTCCATCGCAGGCAGAACTCTTAGAGATCGGATCAGAAATGAGACGATAAAGTCTGTCTGTGGTGTTGAAGACACAGTGAGGTGGGGAAGAAACAGAAGGCGCTTCTGGAGGGATCATGTAGACTGCATGGAGGATACGAGACTAGCGAAAATTGCTTAGACTGCAAAACCCTAGCAGCAGGATATTACCAGGATGGCTGCCAAAAAGATGGAAGGACAGCTGGACATCATCATCCTAGGACAGCCCACCGTCACAAACAGGTCATACGACCTAGACCAAGAGGAAGAAGAAGTTTGAAACTAAAGTAGACACTTCATTTATAAGGATCAGGGTTTGATTAGAATGGGAAGTGGACACATGATTTATAAAGATTAGGATTTGATCAGGATGTAAATGACAACCTCCGTGGCCTGGTGGTAAGACACTTGCCTGCCAATCCGGAGGTTGCGGGTTTGATCCCCGCTGGAACCCAGATTTTTTTTAAACAGGATTCCAGTCTGGTTAACACTTAGGGCATATAAAATCATATTTTTGGTTGGTTGGAAGAGATTGCAACATGGCAATAAACTCGCCATGTTAAAAATAAAATTAAAGAAGTTAATACTTCATATATAAGGATCATATATATAATCATAAATACAGTATATAACAAAACATATATTTGACCAGATAACAGAATCTTTTGCGAATCGTAATAAATATTAACCATTATGACATTTCGAAAAAAATCGGCTACTTCTTATGACATTCGTACAATTTGTGAACGTTATGATTTGCGCGGAGAATTAGTGCATTATCATTTAACATATGCGATTCTCAATCGATATCTCTCGTAACTCTTCTATCATCTAAGAAAACAGTATCCAAATATCACAATCTCTCAAGTTTCCTATCCTTTCTTTCATTGTTCATCCATATATAGTATTGCATTTCGCACTTTTCTATCACCATGAGTTTGGATTTCGTAACATTAATTCTAAAATCTTTCTCTTCTCATCTCTCACACAATTTACTTATCCAATTCATTCTCATTCTCCCCTAAATTAATTCATTACTAGTAATTCATTCTCATTCTCCCGTAAATTAATTCATTACTAGTAATTCATTCTCATTCTCCCCTAAATTAATTCATTACTAGTAATTCATTCTCATTCTCCCCTTAATTAATTCATTACTAGTAATTCATTCTCATTCTCCCCTTAATTAATTCATTACTAGTAATTCATTCTCATTCTCCTCTAAATTAATTCATTACTAGTAATTCATTCTCATTCTCCCCTAAATTAATTCATTACTTGTAATTCATTCTCATTCTCCCCTAAATTAATTCATTACTAGTAATTCATTCTCATTCTCCTCTAAATTAATTCATTACTAGTAATTCATTCTCATATTCCCCTAAATTAATTCATTACTAGTAATTCATTCTCATTCTCTCCTAAATTAATTCATTACTAGTAATTCATTCTCATTCTCCTCTAAATTAATTCATTACTAGTAATTCATTCTCATTCTCCCCTAAATTAATTCATTACTAGTAATTCATTCTCATTCTCCTCTAAATTAATTCATTAATAGTAATTCATTCTCATTCTCCCCTAAATTAATTCATTACTAGTAATTCATTCTCATTCTCCCCTAAATTAATTCATTACTAGTAATTCATTCTCATTCTCCCGTAAATTAATTCATTACTAGTAATTCATTCTCATTCTCCCCTAAATTAATTCATTACTAGTAATTCATTCTCATTCTCCCCTAAATTAATTCATTACTAGTAATTCATTCTCATTCTCCTCTAAATTAATTCATTACTAGTAATTCATTCTCATTCTCCCCTAAATTAATTCATTACTAGTAATTCATTCTCATTCTCCCCTAAATTAATTCATTACTAGTAATTAATTCTCATTCTCCCCTAAATTAATTCATTACTAGTAATTCATTCTCATTCTCCCCTAAATTAATTCATTACTAGTAATTCATTCTCATTCTCCCGTAAATTAATTCATTACTAGTAATTCATTCTCATTCTCCCCTAAATTAATTCATTACTAGTAATTCATTCTCATTCTCCCCTAAATTAATTCATTACTAGTAATTCATTCTCATTCTCCCCTAAATTAATTCATTACTAGTAATTCATTCTCATTCTCCCCTAAATTAATTCATTACTAGTAATTCATTCTCATTCTCCCCTAAATTAATTCATTACTAGTAATTCATTCTCATTCTCCCCTAAACACTATTATGTCATCAGTACATTCCCCTTTGAAATTTATATGCCACCTATTGACCTCTGTAGTCCCATTTACACATTATTGTTTAGCAAAATTAAACAATAAGGGTGACATAACACATTTTATTTACCGTTCATGTTAAAGCTAAGTCAATACTTGCTGATTTGTTTCTAAAATAGCTTAAAAAGTGTATTATTTGGTATTTTGCTTTCTACTTCTGGTGTTAAAGTGGCTTTTCATCCAATTTCAAGTGATTATATTTATGTAAATTAATCAGCAAAATGCTAATCAAGCTATTTTCAGTAATTTGATACGACACTAGTTGCCTTGTAAAATATTTTTATTTGTTTAACCCTTCCTTCCCTGTGATGTGTAACTAGTACACATTGCTTCTAAAAACTTTAATATCTCTATAAATATAATAAATACTGGGTTAAGATTTTAGGTATTCCTCCGTAATACATTTACGCATTGAATGAAAAAAATAATATGAATAATGATTAGCACTTATTAGAGATATTTCGTTAAAATTGGGAATAAATTCACCAATACAATCAAACGTGTACCAGTGTGTGACGTAGGTATATTTATTCTAAAAACCGCTATGGGTGAGGAAGTGACGCTATTCACGTCTCACTCTCACTCTACTTCGGTATATGTGAACGCAAGAAATGGAATCTCAGTTTACAGTTGTGTTTCTTCATGACACACAATGTTAGACTGTCTCAGGTCTCAGTCGCTCTAGCGCATTCATCTGATGTGGTCTTTTTGCCCGTTTTGTGAACGTCAGCCGATGTTTTTTTCGTGTTTTCAGCGATAAAATTTCAATTATTATCACTTTTGACTTCAAATTTAATTAATTTAAGCGTTTGGCTATGAATATTCTTATTTTTCCGATTTTAAATCGCTCATTTTTACACGTGTATTGAATACACATAATCGGAATGGGCGGATTTTTTTAGCACAGGAAGGGAAAGGTTATATGGCCTGTTTGAAGGTTTGTAATAAAATAAAATAATATATGGAACGTAATAGCAAACACAACATCTTGTAGAGCAGAAAATTTTCTTTCGAATGACGTATAACCTTTACCATTTTGTTTTACTTTTGATGCTAATTTTTAAATTTGAAAAAAAAAAACGGACACAAGTTATGTTAACTCCTAATATGTTATGAATATACTACCTTATAGATATTATTCGTAAAATTGTCCTTACTTGTAAAAAACAGAAATCACAAATCCATTTATCACAAATATTTCCATTCTTTTTTGAAACGACTCAACACGTTAAAACAACTCAACACGTTTCAAATGTTAAATTTATAAATAAGGTATAAAATAATGCGACCTCGACTTACACGATTTGTCTTATACGCCATCGTCTTCCCTCATTTTTGTTAAAGTATTTATTTCCTTTATTGTGTGGTTCCGCAAATTATATATTATACTATTTCCCATCCTGTGCTAAAAAAATCCGTGCATTCCGTGCATTCAATACACATGTAAAAATGAGCAATTTAAAATCGAAAAAATAAGAATATTCATAGCCAATCGCTTAAATTAATTCAATTTGAAGTCAAAAGTGATAAAAATTGAAATTTAATTGCTGAAATCATGAAAAAAACATCGGCCGACTTTCACAAAACGGATGAAAAGACCACCTCAAATGGATACCCAAAAGCTACTGAAGCGAGAGAACTGAGATTCTATTTCTTACGTTTTCATATACCGAAGTAGAGTTAGAGTGAGACGTGAATAGCGTCGCTTCCTCACCCATAGCGGTTTTTTAGAATGAATATACCTACGTCACACACTAGCACACGTTTTATTGTATTGGGGAATTTATTCCCGATTTTCACAAAATATCTCTGATATGGCCGATAAGTGCTAATTAATATTAATATTATTTTTTCATTCATGCGTAAATGTACTCGTATTACGGAGGAATACCTAAAATCTGAAGCCAGTATTTACTATATTTATGGAGATATTAAAGTTTTAAGAAGAAATGTGTGCTAGTTACACATCACAGGGAAGGAAGGGTTAATAATTATAAGAGAACATTTTATACAGCACCGTTAAGAGGGTGTATTCACCTCAAAAAGCTCTTTAATTCGGAAATCAAACCTTCATTTAAAACGTATTTTAAGTACGAGTACATATTTGAAGTTCAACTAAGATTTATTTGTATGACATCTTCTTATTTTCTTTTCCCTTGCCTTATTCCATCCCTTTGAAGTTGGCTTTTTGGATCTTTTTCCTCCATCTCTCTCAATCTTGCAAATAACTCGGGGATAGTCCGAGTGTCGTCATGTCCTCCTCCACTTTCTTATACAGACTCTACTTGAGTCTTCCACTGAATCTATTTGGAAGTTCCTAATTTGTGATTGTCTTTAGCGCAGACCCTTCATCTCGTCGTTGCATGTTCCCATACCAGCGTAGTCGTGCTTTCCGGGCTTAAGCTACTTTAGGAAATGTATCCTAGAGGGAAGAGATGATGATGATTTGTTGATAAATAAAACACGTTTTGGATCGCAATGCGGAAGAAGAGTTTTTATTAGTAAACGTAGGTATTTATACTATTTCCGCGTGTGTGCGGGAATGCGAGCAAGATATCCTTCGTCTCGTTTCTGCATTAGCGAAACGATTAATGTTGTATATAGGTATCATTCAAATACGGAACTAGCGAGACAGCGTGGTGCGTTCTCGCTCTAGTATGGAATGCGGTCCGCTCCGGGCTATGGGTTGAATGGCCGGCGTGTGAACTTTGGACTTGTTTATTTAGATTTGTCGAGGAATGCAAAGGTCACTTCATCGGTCATTGACCGTGTGTATGGATGCCCACAGTGTTCCGAGTGTGCGACGACCGCCACACTACTATTGACGCCGCTTTAATTGTTGCGCGGATTCGTTCATTTCAGCTCTTATCCAATCGAGTGATGCCTAGTGACTACCGTAGCACGCGCATCTCCGCGACATTAAGCAGTTGTTTCTCCTTTTTCTCTAGAGGCCAACACTCAACTCCATGTAGTAAAGCAAGCCTGATCACCTTCTTTTAGGTCTTGCTTTTGAGCTTTATTGGTAACCTTCTGTCGCATCTCTACATTTTTTATTCTTTGTAATATGTCGTCTACGATATATTTACTACGGTTTTCTTACTTAACCTGTTTTTCTAAACGTATTCACATGCACGAAGTTATCTTATCTACAGGCCGCAGCCAGCACCTTCGTATCCTTACATTCAGTTTTTGAAATGTAACTTCTATTGGCGCAGTAGGCTAAATTGGCCTGAACGTCATGAAAAGTGAAACGGTGTATTATATTATTTAATTACAATATTATTGAATTATTATTAAATATTTTATTTATTAATAAATTATTATTAGTTACTTCAATTTTAATAATAATTTATTATTTAAATTAATTAATATTATTGTAATATTATTAAGTGTATTATATTATTGTTAAAATTATTATTAAAAATAAATATTTTTGTTATGTTTTATTTATTTTAATATTTTTAATAATTATTAATTTTATATTAAATTATTTTATTTTATTTTAATATTTATTTAACATTTAATTTATATTTAATTTATAGTTATAATAATATACTCGTATATGATATATGTTTTTATAATATTAATAATTATATTATAATTAATTAAAAATGTAATATAATAATATTATTAATAATATAATTAAAATAATATAACATTAAATAAATAATTATTTAAAAATAATGAATAATAACAAAAAAATATAAATTTTTTTTATTTTATATTGTATTATTATTATATATTTAATATTATGTATTGTATTATTATTAAAATTGTTATTTATTATTAAAATTATTAATATTTATTTTTAAAAATAGTATTTTTTTATTTAATTAAATTCCACATAACCATTTTTTTTTTAATTGAGAGAGACTTTCTTGAATAAAATTCCATATAACCATTTTCTAGCCCTATAAAAAATTCGTTAACAAATGGACAAAATGCTATGCATAAAATCAACTTTACCAAGGAGCTAAGAAGTTTCACTTCTACCGCGCGAGAGTCTCACGCATTTGTTTTTTTGGTAATATTTTTAATACTACCTTGATCAAAACGTTTTAGGACCGGCCACCGTGTGGCGCTGTCAGTCACCCGATTGGAATTGTTTTGAAAAACGATTGAGACGAGTCGAAATGCTTTATAAATACGTCCTACTGAGAATACTATATGGGATGACAATGTATGACAAAATATGGAATGAAGTGATTAAAGATGAATGAGAATGGCAGGTGTGTTGAATAAGACGCAGACGAGCATTCTAAAATGGTTTGGACATTTAAATCGAATGAATGAAGAAAGACTAACAAAACAAATATACAGTGCAAGTGTGAGTAGAAAACATGGTATAGGAAGACCAAGGAAAGTATGGTTGGATTAAGTGTAAAATATTTTAAAAGAATGAAACGTAAAAAGTTCGAGTAATCGCAAGAGCTGTACGAGAATGTGTATGGATGTAGAAGAGGTGAAAGGTGTGTGTCACGATAAGGAAGTATGACCTCTCTCCTTTCAGCCTACCCGAACAGGGAGGAAGTGCAATGGTATGTACTATATGTCAATAATGGTAGGTTTGAATACTGAGTCAATTCTTTAAATGACGCTACATTAATTGACATTTTAATATTATTACAATTGGTTTACTTGTTTCCAATTTTCCTCTATGTTTTACAATACTTTTTTTCCTTCTTGTTAATTATTTTGCAATAGCAAAATTGCTTACTGTTTTTAAAAATGTACTCTTGATGTCTTTTATCGCCGCAGATCGCTGTCAACACACAGAACCCATGTAACACTACGAGTATGTAAGTATATCGTCAGTTAATCAAGTTGTAAAAATGTACTCTTAATGTCTTCTATCACCGCAGATCGCTGCCAACACACAAAACCCATGTAACACAACGAGTATGTAAGTATATCGTAAGTTAATCAAGTTGTAAAAATGTACTCTTGATGTCTTCTATCGCCGCAGATCGCTGCCAACACACAGAACTCATGTAACACTACGAGTATGTAAGTATATCGTCAGTTAATCAAGTTGTAAAAATGTACTCTTGATGTCTTCTATCGCCGCAGATCGCTGCCGACACACAGAACCCATGTAACACTACGAGTATGTAAGTATATCGTCAGTTAATCAAGTTGTAAAAATGTACTCTTGATGTCTTCTATCGCCGCAGATCGCTACCGACACACAGAACCCATGTAACACTACGAGTATGTAAGTATATCGTCAGTTAATCAAGTTGTAAAAACGTACTCTTGATGTCTTCTATCGCCGCAGATCGCTGCCAACACACAGAACCCATGTAACACACTAAGAGTATGTAAGTATATCGTCAGTTAATCAAGTTGTAAAAACGTACTCTTGATGTCTTCTATCGCCGCAGATCGCTGCCAACACACAGAACCCATGTAACACTACGAGTATGTAAGTATATCGTCAGTTAATCAAGTTGTAAAAATGTACTTTTGATGTCTTCTATCGCCACAGATCGCTGCCAACACACAGAACCCATGTAACACTACGAGTATGTAAGTATATTGTCAGTTAATCAAGTTGTAAAAATGTACTTTTGATGTCTTCTATCGCCACAGATTGCTGCCAACACACAGAACCCATGTAACACTACGAGTATGTAAGTATATCATCAGTTAATCAAGTTGTAAAAATGTACTCTTGATGTCTTCTATCGCCGCAGATCGCTGCCAACACACAGAACCCATGTAACACTACGAGTATGTAAGTATATTGTCAGTTAATCAAGTTGTAAAAATGTACTTTTGATGTCTTCTATCGCCACAGATCGCTGCCAACACACAGAACCCATGTAACACTACGAGTATGTAAGTATATCGTCAGTTAATCAAGTTGCAAAAATGTACTTTTGATGTCTTCTATCGCCACAGATTGCTGCCAACACACAGAACCCATGTAACACTACGAGTATGTAAGTATATCGTCAGTTAATCAAGTTGTAAAAATGTACTTTTGATGTCTTCTATCGCCACAGATTGCTGCCAACACACAGAACCCATGTAACACTACGAGTATGTAAGTATATCGTCAGTTAATCAAGTTGTTCTGATTTAATAAAATAAAATGTCAGGCGTCTAGTTAATTAACTTTTTTTCTATAAGGCGCTTACTGAACATTCTTTGTGTAATAGTAATAACTGACATTGTCGACATATGGTTGAACTTGCTCGACCAGATAGAGATGCATATGTACATATATCTACTCGTACTTACCTCATTGTATAGCCAACGAGCTGACAATGCTTTGTAACGAACATCTGGTTTGAGAATCTCGTATTGACCATTCACTTTTGGCAGCTGAAATGCAAGTCGCGAAATCTCTACGTTCTTCTTATTGCTTATTCTATACTATTTAAATGTTTTTTTACTCTTCTACTGAAGAGTAAAAAAACATTTAAATTAGACACTATCAAAGAATCTGCAATTATGATTTTTTTATGAAAACTACTATATGTTACATATCTGTTAAAAATAATTCTAGGAAAATAATTCTTATATTCTTATCAAAAGTAAAACCAGTCGGAAATTGGAAGGCATGTACTTGCAAGTACAAGTACAAGTAAGTACTCAATCCATGTACATGTAAGTACAAGTATACATTATATTCTTATTAAAGGGATGTACTTGCAATATTATTGCAAGTACATGTAAGTACAAGTACACATTCAAGTACAAGTAAGTACACATTACAAGTACATGTAAGTACAAGTACACAAGTAGAAGTACACAAGTACAAGTACACATTATATTCTTATTGAAAGTAAAACCAGTCGGAAATTGGAAGGCATGTACTTGCAATATTATTGCAAGTACATGTAAGTACACGTACATATTACAAGTACAAGTAAGTACACATTACAAGTACATGTAAGTGCAAGTACACAAGTACAATTACACATTATATTCTTATTAAAAGTAAAACCAGTCGGAAATTGGAAGGCATGTACTTGCAATATTATTGCAAGTACATGTAAGTACACGTACATATTACAAGTATAAGTAAGTACACATTACAAGTACAAGTACACATTATATTCTTATTAAAGGCATGTACTTGCAATATTATTGCAAGTACACGTAAGTACAAGTACACATTAAAAGTACAAGTAAAAACACATTACAAGTACATGTAAGTACAAGTACATAAGTCCAAGTACACATTATATTCTTATTAAAGACATGTACTTGCAATATTATTGCAATTACATGTAAGTACTAGTACAAGTACATGTAAGTAAAAGTACACAAGTACAAGTACACATTATATTCTTATTAAAAGTAAAACCAGTCGGAAATTGGAAGGCATGTACTTGCAATATTAGACTAAGAAAAATATTTATGGAAAAAGATACAGGGGCCAAAAGGCAGGCGTATGAAGATGCTAGGAGAGAAACCAATTACATGCTGAGAAAAAAAAAGAGCGTATATGAACAACATAATGCAGAAAATGGAACTGGACTTTGTTGACAACAATACGAGAGAAGCCTATAAAGCAGCCAACATATTCAAGAAAGGGTTTCAACCAAACACCAGTTTGTGTAGAAACTCCAACGTGGACATCATAGCAGATACAGAAAAAGTCAAAAACAGATGGAAATAATACTTCCAGCAACTACTCAATCCGAAAACACAACTGGAAACTGAGACAACTGAAGTACCCAGAGAGAATGATCAGGAAGTTAGCCCCCACAGTCACAGAAGTAAGACTGGCAATTAAGAAATTAAAAAACAACAAGGCCCCAGGGGTGGATAATATACCATCCGAGCTGCTGAAGTGTGGAACCGAACACCTTCATAGGTTGATCCATAGACTAATTAACAAGATATAGGACTTGGAAGAGATTCCGAAGGATTGGCAGCTAAGCATAATATGTCCGATACATAAAAAGGGAGATAAACTGAAATGTGAAAAACACAGAGGAATATCATTGTTGAGCACAGCGTACAAAATACTAACTGTTTTACTGAAGGAAAGGATTGAACATTTGGCAGAAGGCATTATAGGAGAGTATCAGGCTGGGTTCAGAAGGAACAGATCAACAAGCGATCAATTATTTACAGTAAGACAGATCCTGAAGAAATACTGGGAATTCGATGTTGACATTTATCAACTATTCATAGATTTCAAGCAAGCCTATGACAGCATTATTAGGGAAAAAAACTGTATGACATACTCTTAATATTTAATATACCCACAAAGCTAGTAAGGCTTATAAGGGCTACAATGAGTAACACAAAGTGTAGAGTTAAGATAGGAGTAGAGCTCACAGACGAGCTTATCGTATCTCAAGGTCTCAAACAGGGAGACGGACTGGCCCCTACACTTTTCAATCTGAGTCTGGAATATGCTATCAGAGAGACACACCATAATAATGCAAACACCAATATATTGCTCTCAAAACAGCCAGGTAGTTGGATATGCAGATGACCTCAACATAATAGGGAGATCCTTGACAGCCATACAAGAAGTATTTGGAACCTTGGAGACAGCGGCCAAAAAAGTTGGACTGGAAATTAATGAAAATAAGACAAAAATCAAGAAACAGAGTAGGAGAATAGACAATGGTCCACAAGGTAACATTAGACTCAAGGATGAATAAGACTTTGAGGTAGTAGAATAGTTCACCTACCTGGGTTCAACTGTAACGAAGGAAACTGAAGAGCAGGCTGAGATTATGAGAAGAATCACAACAGGAAACTAAACATTCTTCTCCCTACTGCCGGTTTTCAAGTCCAGAAGTGTCCATAGAAAAACCAAAGTCACCCTGTACATAACAATTATAAGAACAGTGGTGGCATATGAATGCGAAGCATGGACACTGGCAGCTAAATCCGCAGAGTTGCTGGATGCCTTCGAGAGAAGAGTACTACGTAGGATCCTGGGACCCGTGAATGACGGTGAAACCTGGCGAATACGATACAACGACGAGCTATATAATATCTACAAAGCTCCCAGGCTATCTGTATATGTCAAACTGAACAGATTGAGATGGGCCGGACATGTGCAGAGAATGCCGTCATCGCGAACACCCAAAATAATCCTGGAAAGACACCCGGGTGGGAGAAGGAGAGTGGGCAGGCCGAGGCTGCGATGGGAGGATGAAGTTGAGAGGGACGCAACCTGGCTGCTGCAGGCGCAGGATTGGAGGTTCGTGGCGGAAGACAGGAGGAGTTGGAGGCGAAGATTGACGGAGGCCAAAGCTCGATATGGGCTGTAAGACCATCGATAGAAGTACTTGCAATATTAGATTAGGTAGTTTATTTTTTTAAACAGATCATTAAGGCGTCGGCCACACAGGTATGAGCCTGGCTTGGTGCTAAGAGCTACACTGCGAGTTAGGTGACATATCCTAGAGAACCAACGCACCGCATACTATCGCAATGGCCACAATGCACGCTTCGCGCCACGCTACATGACGATTAGTCACCGAGTGAATATACAAGCGAACAGACGTGTTGGTTAATTTTATGGTGTCACTGTGATTTTACAAGATGGCGGAAGTTTTAATGACAGCTGTGTATAAAAGGGAGCCTTTGTGGAACCCATTATACAAAAATGTAGAGCAGATTATACAAAAATGTACCTGTGATAAAATCACTTTGGAATGAAGTTGCACAGGAAGTAAATAAAGATAAGGTAAGTTGTGATGAAATTGGTTAGTTTTGAGAGTGGCATCCTTTGTTGACTCAACCGCTCCCAAATATCAAATGAATTTGTGCGAAGCACCTAAGTGTGGCCAAGCATGAAGTCACCTAGTATATGAGTCACGCAAAACCTAGCTTAACACCTAACGGAGCACTTTGATGTGGCCTCGGCCTTATAGTGCTTCTTTAAATGCAAATAAAAACAGATTTACCATTTGCATTCGGAGCAAACTGAAAGTTAGAAATTTTGCAATAAGTGTGAAAGTGGCTAAGAAAAAAAATATATGGCTGAATTAAGAGGGGTAAGTAAAAGAGGACGACCTAGAATTCCGTGAAAGGAGCGTGTTAGTCAATTATTTATTGAAAGAGAAAATAGTGGAAAGTGTGAAGAAGAAGATGAGTTGTACGAGACCAACTATGATGTGGTAGAGGCGAAATGTGCGGTGTTACATCTTCTGGCCTTCCTCGTAAGGGATATAGCATGACGGGATAGAATTTAAGAACGAGTATGTGTAATATTTAACAAATATTTAGTAATGATTTTCGCACATACTCGTACATGGAATCACTTTTCAACTCATTTGAAAATATTCCAAGGCTCTGATAAATTGTCGTGTACAAACATTTATATTTTGATGTAAATTAACATTATGAAACAGCTATAAAAATATAGTATATACCACAAAACACACATTCTGACATCTGACATTTTTCTGAATAGACCACGAATCACAAATTCTGCAATCAGTTTTTCTCTGACTTTTCACGTCTCCTTCTTTCAATAACTTGATCTATCTACACTTTCCTTAGTCTCCCACGCCTTTCACTCACATTTGTACTATGTAATTGTTTTGTTAATTTTACTTCACTCATTCGTTCTACATATTCAAATTCCTCTTAGATACATAGCCCCCCCCCCCATGTATTCGTTTAAGTTCAATCATTTTTGCATTATTTATTCAGATCTTTTTCCACGTTTTACTTTCATACATCAATATTGGTTCTAAAATACTATTGTAGACTATCATCTTGACAGATTTTGATACTATTCGATTCGAGTACACATGTTTTGGTACCTCATTGACTTTATTTCCTATCACAGCATGCTGTTCGATATCTGTACGGCACAGGTACAAAGAACTGTAGCAATAGGTGGATGGCTGCTGCTCGATGCTCGGAGAATTCAGCTCACATTGAAAAGTCGTAAATAGATGGTCGCAAGTAAATGGCAGTAGACAGAGTGAACTGAGAATATATTTTCGACTTTTGGCGCTTCTTATGTGTGGCCGATCGCTCATCGCAAGCGCCTGTTTTCGCCCGTGCATGCCGTCATAACTCGCTAAATATATCACAATTATCGCAAGTTTTGCGCATGCATAGACCGGCCGACTTTCGATACTGTCTCGCGATGGCCGCGCACAAGGTACATTTCAGTTATGGTCGTGAAGTATCAAATAACAAACAGGAAAACAAATACATCATATGTTTTGGCTGACGCATACGTCGGATACAATCATCTTGTCAGATTTTGATACTGTTCGATTTGAGTGCATATATTTTCGTACCTCCTTGACTTTTTTTATCACAGCATGCTGTTCGATATCCTTTGTAACTCTTTCACCATCTAAAAAAATATTACTTATACGAGTAATAGCAGAATGTATGAACTTGTCCTTGCATTGATCATCCATAAATCACGTTTTCTCTTGCCTTAACTCTTGATAAATACATGTTTTTTTTTATTTTTTATGTAAAATTAGAAAATAACATGGAAACGATATTTCTATATGAGAGAATTAGCTGTCTATATATAGCTTAATCCAAGTTTCTGCTGGGCACTCCTTGAGCGTAGGAAGAAGTGTTTGTCTCCTAGTATACGACGTCAGACACATTCGAGTAGTTATGAGCTGTCCAGCATTACTGGAAAGATTAACGTTAACTGTGTGTTACAATTACACAAGACTGCACCGGTAGGAATTGTTCACAATTACATACTATGTATTACGCAAGAACGAATCTCCCAGCCGCTCGGCGTGAAAATTCGCTCACGTACGCCGTACGGCCATACTCGTACTCGTTTAAAGATCTAAACTCTTTTGAAAGGAACTGCTTCGGATATTGAAATATTTCATTTGGAACTGCTTCGGATATTGAAAAATCTTTTATATATCACATCTTCAAATATAAAAGATTTTTTTTCTACTCGTAAGAAAGGAAAATTGGAAAGTGTTCATGAACTCATTTAAGTGACGTTTGAATATTATTTTTTTTGTTATAAGTCAACAGTGTTTTTTGTAAATTCCAATATACGAGGCATATCCAGAAACTAAGTGTTCTGAATTTTTGTAGGTTACAATTTTTGTTATTTAAACAAAAAAATTACGTGGTTACCGTAGTACATATGTAAGCTATTTTTCGACATAGTCGGCATTCCTCTCAATGCAGGTGGTGAAGCGGGGTCTCAACTTTTTGATGCCTTCCTCGAAGTAGTTTCCCGCCAACCCTTCCGTCCACTTCTCCACCTCCTTCTTTACCTCCTCGTCGGTTGAAAACCTTTTTCCACCCATATGCAGCTTCAGGGAGGTAAAGAGATGGTAATCTGAAGGTGCTAGGTCAGGGGAATGCGCGGGATGGTTCAGGACATTCCATTTAAACGAGGCGAGCAGTTCCTTCGTGGCGTTGGCCATGTGTGGTCTTGCATTGTCGTGCAGCAGGCAGACTCCCTTTGTCAGCATGTCTCTCCTCTTGTTCTGAATCGCCCTCCGCAATTTTTTTAGGGTCTCACAGTATCTTGCAGATTTGATGGTCTCCCCTTGAGGCATATATTCAATTAAAATTATGCCTTGACAGTCCCAAAACACGGATGCCATGATTTTCTCGGCTGAAATTGTGGTTTTGAACTTTTTGGCGGAGGGTGAAGAGGTGTGACGCCACTGTTGAGACTGCCTTTTGGTTTCAGGCGTGTAGTGTGCGAGCCAAGTTTCATCTCCAGTAACGATGGAGTGGAGAAATTCATCTCCATGGAGTTTGCAGCGTCTCAAAAACTCTTACCTTTTTACAAAATTTCGCACTTGGCGGCGGGAGATTGGTTTGACATTTTTCACGAAACGTGTTGTCGCGTCGACACTTCTCAACGTACTGACCTCGAACCGGTCTCGTTGCGGAGGGGAAGGGTCAGGCTACACGGAAGTGTAGCCAACATGTCGAAAATAAAATCCATCCGGTCGTGAGAGCCTCAGTACACTTACTTTCTGGATACGCCTCGTAATTGGACTTAGCCTGTATTGAAATAAATGAATAATAACGAGAAAAACATAAGTAAGAAATTATACTCGAACTTAACATTTGAAAGTTATGAAACAATATGATTCCAGCTATCAAGAGCGCCCTTTTATTGACAATAATTTCATATAGCCCCATTTACTAAAAATCTTCGTTGTGCATATTTGATGAGTTAATTTTTTAGGAACTAGTCCTTAAGGGAAGAGACGATGATGATTTGTTGATAAATAAAACACGTTTTGGATCGCAATGCGGAAGAAGAGAGTCCAATTTTATTAGTAACGTAGGTATTTATATCATTTTAGAATGTGCGCGGGAATGCGCTCGCGATATGCCTACGTCTCGTTTCTGCGAATGCAAAAACGATCAATTGTTGTATGTAGGTATCATTCAAATACGGAACTGGCGAGACAAGCGTGGTGCGTTCTCTCTCTAGTATGGAATGCGGTCCGCTCGGCTATGGGTTGAATGGCCGGCGTGTGAACTTCGGACTTGTTTATTTAGATTTGTCGAGGAATGCGAAGGTCATTTCATCGGTCATTGACCGTATGTATGAACGCCCACAGTGTTCCGAGTTGTTTTATTAAACAAAGTATTGTAATATATTGTACAAATATGTCTCAAGGCAATACTAATCTTATTTACGAGTATATATTATAATTTATGAACTTACTTAATCTTATTTTCCTACATGTCATTTTATTTTTATTTTTTAAAATGTTAATAAATGATTTCTTAGAAATAATTAACACCTACATACTACTTATAACTAGATAACAATTCTTACAACTAATTCAGGCTACTTGTATTCCATCACATTCACTCCCAGTTAATACTGTAGGTGGACTAGTCAGGCAACAGATAATGCTTCGGGAGCCTGTGAAAAGTATTTGAATTGTGACGAAAAAAAAATAGTTAATTTAATGTTAAAAACTCAATTAGTAACAAATAAATGTACAAAAGCGAAATATTAACGAACCGTATTAAAATTTGATATACTCGTGCAAAAGAAGAGGACATTCTTTATTTGTATAACAAATATATATGTTAAACATTATTTTTTTTTATGTACAATAAATTAATATTTTATGGTTTATAAAGTATAGTTTGTATAAACGAGACGACAAAATAAGATACCGCCAACATCTTTTTTCCCTGCATGCAAATAAATGGTCCATTCGTCTTGATCGGGACATCAAATCTAAATAAATGAATTTGAATCTTTGTTCCTGTTTCCATTTATAGCAAATGCGAGGGTTTTATAACAGTTTTAATAATTTTACTTAACAATAATCTTATTGACAGCATACCATAAAATACGAGTATTAACGAAACGTATTGTCTAAATTATCATATTTGTTTTTAACACCATACATAAATACAATTACGTCATTTCCATATTGAGGTAGGCAGATAGAAAAGTGCACCAGACTTTCCTATCGTGACACATGTTTTACTTCTTCCACATTTACAACTTTTACGATTTTTCTTACTTTTACATTTGCTTCTTTCAAAATACCATTCACTTGATCCAACAATACTTTCCTTGGTGTCTCTCTATCACAGCTTCCACGTACATTTGCACTGTATATTTATTTATTTATTCGTAGAAGTGAAACTTCTCAGCTCCTAGAAAAAGTTGATTTTATGCATTGCTTTTTTTCCATTTAATAACGATTTTTATTATTTTTATTTAGGATTAGGAAATGGTTACGTGGAATTTAATTCAAGAAAATCTCCCTTAATCAAATAAAAAAGTTTTTTTTTTATTTTAATAATAATTTTAATAATATATAATAATTTAAATAATAATATAATACTATTGAATTTATATTTTTTAATATTAAATATAAGGTGTTAACATAAGTTGTGTCCGTTTTTTCCCAAATTCAAAAATGAGCACCAAAAGTAAAACAAAATGGTAAAGGTTATACGTCATTCGAAGGAAAATTTTCTGCTCTACAAGATATTGTGTTTGCTTTCACGTTTAATACATTATTGTATTTGATTACAAGCCTTCAAAATTGAATGCAAAGTAGACGAAAGTGAGCATTTTCGACACCTCCTTCTGTTCGCGTTCAATCGAGGGAATAAAGCTGCCATGCGATATTTGCGAAAAATACGGTGAAGATGCTATGAATTAAAGGACAGCTCGTTGATGATTTTTGCGTATCAAAGACGGTAATTTCGACCTGAAAGATATGGAGCGTTCCGGACGACCAGTGGACTTCGATGAGGACCGCTTAAACCATAATATTCACGAAGATCCCCTTCAAACCACCGTAGAATTGGATGAGCAGATGAATTGTATTCATATGACTGTATACCGTCGTCTTATAAATATTAATAAACATTAAAATAATTAATAATAATTTATTAATAAATAAAATATTTTATAGTAATAAATAATAATTTAATAATAATATACACTTTTCGTGACGTTCAGGCCAATTTGCCCTACCGTGCCAATGGAAGTTTCACTTCAAAAATATAAAGATATTAAAATTTAATGCGTAGGTAAAATAAATGTGCTTGCATATTTATTTTAGTTATTTCAATTATTCAGCAGAAACCTACTCGTATTGTCACGTATCACCTACCTCAGGACTATAAGACGTATGCCAATTTCTAGTCCTATTTTCTAAGTAATTGAAAAAGGTTTATGATTTGAAAAATACGTTAGGTTTGATATTACACAGCAGGGATGTTACGGCTTACAGGTCGTGTGTACGACATGCCTGCTGTAGAGACCAATATATATACTAAATACTTAATCTCAACTACTTAAAAAAATAGTATTTAGAATTAAATTTCATACAAATTTGTCGTCATTTCTTTGAATAAGGGAATCATGTGATTTCATAAAGTCTTTCAAATTTTGAGCGCATCAGATCTGACTGAATAAAATTCACGATTTTTTTATTCTTCTTTAATCGCGTGTTGCAATGATAAACGTCGTGGTTATTTGCAATGTCTAACTCGACGTATCGCCTGTTTCCATTATTCTCGGTATAAGACCATATTGAATACGGTGTTAAAGAGAATCCTGTTGAAATATTTATTTAAGTACTAGTTTCCAATTAATCCCAAAATTCAACTTACCGGTTGTCGGTAATTTTTACGTCCAAAAAAAAACGGTTTCCTGATTATATAAAAATAAATATACACACGTATTGTTTTTTTTTTTAAATTTAACTAACTTTTTTATAAAATATATACAAGTAAGTTATCATTTCTCTTTGTATATTTATTTTTATCAAAAACTTTTTATTCCACTTTTTTATGACGGTATATTCCTACCGGTTTCAAGGTTTTCACCTTATCTTCAGGGGAGCGCAAACAAGACTAAATACTGTTCGAACTGGCACCGATATACACGCTTCAACGGTTGGGGGCTGGGGGGGAGGAGGGGAGAGAGGCATGGGATAATTTCGTCCAAGAGCGGAGAGATTTTGGGTAAATAACTGTTCAACAGATGTTCCGATCGGTGTACTGATAAACCACATATCATTTCTCTTTTTAAATTATTATTCCCATGTTAAATTCACTTGTATTATAATATGAAAATAGGAATGCATAACTTCTTGGCAGTCTCGAGATTTGAAAACGTTATTACCAGGTATTATTGTATATTGATCATTTACAGTCTCGTTATGTATTACTGAGGTACATGGTCGCGCGATAACGTACTGGGATTCCGTGCGGATGGTCACCGATTCGAACCTCACGCTATGCTAATCACCTCGAATGACAGGCATTTTTTCCACCTAATAATCGAGGGGAAAGACCCTAAAAGTTGGTAGTATGAACTGACTGGAAGCATTTGAAATGTGGATGAATGCTACGGATACCCTGGACGGATATGGTCAGCAACACGAGGATTCTTCAAAGAGCCAAAGTTGATAGAGAGTTGCTGACTAATATTAAAATCCGAAAGGTGTCATATTTGGGTCATGTACTTAGAGGAGAGAAATACAAATTACTGCATCTGATCATCCAAGGCAAAATAGAGGGTCGAAGAGGTGTTGGCAGGAGGCAAATCTCCGCAATATACGTGATTGGGCTTGTATAAGGAGCGTTGGGAATCTTTTTCAGGCTGCCGGGGACAAAGATGCATACTCTCAGGTGATAGTTAACGTTGGGGGGACCTGACATGACACTGGGAAAAATAAGTAATCGGGGGTATATAGATAAACTTAGGTATCTACCTATGAGTTCGGTCATATTTATACTTAAAAAAAAATACGAAATAAATATTCCGGTGTGCTCTCACTTTCCTCCTTGTCATTGTGTCTAGTACAGCGGTGTAGCTGGTGAGTTTGTTGACGTGCAACGGTTCGCATACTTAAGGAACAGAAAAAATTGTAAGAAACAAAAAAAAACTCCATGACGCAGCTTGGCTTTCCAGTGAAATTGATATTGAAATTGCGAAGAAATTCTCGACTACGAGACCCGGCAACAAAGACGATGTATTATTTACTTACTTACTTACTATTTACTTACTATTACACATGACAAGAAATATACACAATTTGAGAAAAACAACAGATAATTTGATTTGGACATACAATTTTAATGGATCTGGGTTTGTTGCCTTTCATTTGTCGTATCCCCAGTAAACTAGGCTTTTGCCTGTATCTCACTGAGGATATTTAGCATGAAAAAAATAAACCGATACTTCTTTCCGATTTTTGATTACACAAAAACAAAACCCCGTTGCACGCTCTCATCAACCTGACAAACAGTGACACTCAACTACAACTGGAAACATCTTGCGAAATTCAACTCCTCACACATCATCACTCCAGAAAGACCAAAAATATTCATCCCACACTATACCGCACACAATCATAAGAATAAAAATTAAAATTATAATATTGGCATATTTTTGTTTGATATAGTTTATAAAACAGAAATTTAAACAATTTTAGTATATTTTTTTATTAAACAAAGTAAATTATTGTACAAACATTTGTCAAGGCTATATCTATATACATATTTATTAAATAACTAATCTTAATTATATGTTATCATTTATGAACTTACTTAATCTTAATATATGATTTCTTAGAAATAATTAACATCTACATACTACTTATAACTAGATAACAATTCTTACACTAATTATTTAGCAAGAACAAGTCCACTCGTTCAGGCTACTTGTATTCCATCACATTCACTCAGACCTTGGTCGTCCCAGCTAATACTGTAGGTGGACTAGTCAGGCAACAGATAATGCTTCGGAAGCTTGTGCTTATAACGGAAGGGTAGGTCGGATTTACTCTCGTAAGCCCCAGGGCAGTGACTAAGGGATTGCTGTGATTTTGCTGGCTTTTATAAAACTTCACGGTCCAAGAAAGGATGTGGTGCTGTAGGGTTTCTTCTGGCTGTTCGGCGTGAAGTCGGGTAAGGTTTGTTCTGGGATGGATGCTAAGAGATATCTTGAATGCCTTGTTCTGCACTCTATGGAGTTTCAGGTGATCCGTGTTGCTCACACTACCCCAAACGGGTGACTTCTTATAACTAGATAACAATTCTTACACTATTATTTAGCAAAAACAAGTCCACTCGTTCAGGCTACTTGTATTCCATCACATTCATTCAGACCTCGGTCGTCCCAGCTAATACTGTAGGTTGACTAGTCAGGCAACATATAATGCTTCGGGAGCCTGTGCTTATAACGGAAGGGTAGGTCGGATTTACTCTCGTAAGCCCCTAGGGCAGCTGTGATTTTGTTGGTTTTTATAAAACTTCACGGTCCAAGAGAGGATGTGGTGTTGTAGGGTTTCTTCTCGCTGTTCGGCGTGAAGTCGGGTAAGGTTTGTTCTGGGATGGGTATTAAAATATATCTTGAATGCCTTGTTCTGCACTCTCTGGAGTTTCAGGTGGTCCGTGTTGCTCACACTACCCCAAACGGGTGCAGCATAGGTCAAGATAGGACGAATGAGGGTTTTATATAGGAGGAGCTTATTTTTGGGTGAAAGGAAATCGAACTGATAGCCCCTATGCCCTTGTGACCATTCTGTCTGATGGTATTCAAATGGGTTTTCCACGTCAGTCGCCGGTCGAGGTGCAGGCCGAGGTATTTAACCACGTCCTGCCACTCAACCAGGCAACCACAGATGAATAATTTTTCTATATGTTATGTATTAAAATAACTTTATTATATCTATTAAAATATTTTGTTTTATATGTATCAAATCACAATTTCGAAAAAAATAAGAATTCACACGTGTAAATATAATTTCATCGATTTAAAATAACGGTGTAGGAACTACTGTCGTCGCTGAATATTGTCGTCACACACGGTCAACGACCGACGAAACGACCTTCGGATATGTCCAAAGGTCGCATACCAAAACATTGTAATTGTTTACCCACAAATACTATTTACGATACATTCCACAGTAGAAAGAGAACGCATCGCGCTGTCTCGCCGTTTTCGCCAATAAATTTTCTACCCACAATATTATTTGCAATGTCTGCAATATTTCAATCGACCATCTCTGCACGCACAGAAGCGAGATAAAAATATATTGCGGGCGCACTCCCGCGCCCATTCTGAAATGTATAAATACCCACTTACCGATAAATAAAGCATCATTAATCATTAATTATTATTCATTGATTCATTCACTCTCTCTTTCCGCATTGCTAATTGACGTATTTTATTTAAATACCAAACAATCAAAATCATCATCGCGTCCTTCAAGGACATTCGCTAAAACGGAATTAGATTTCACAAGATCTTAGGTCATTATAAATGTCGTATTTTAAGCTATGGTCAACGCTATACCAAAATATAACAAAAATAAAGCGGTTGGATAAAAAAAATTCTAACTGGTTAACGGAATAAAAATAGTTTATTTTCGGTTATCTTGAAATGCTTCAAATAATCAGTCAACCAGTCTCGGTATAAACTTGTTTTGAAGCCCTATTTGATCCGTCTATCTCATAGCACGCCTTCATCTTGCTCGTCCTTCCTCAACGGCCTTCACCAAACTTATTATTTATACCGAACTATAAATTCGGACCGAATGCTCCCCGACAAGAAGACAGCGGAAAAAATATATAATTCGTTATTTTGAAGTAGATTTATTTATTTTTATGAGTATAATACTTAATTTTTAAATTTGAAAACATGCGACCCTCGCCTAAATGCACAATAGATTTTATGGCCAGTGATGCAAAACGAGTTGGATATTTCTACTCTATAGAGAACTTGATTTCGTTCCCGATCTATTTGACGACCTCCGTGTGAAAGTGACGACCTCCGTGGCCTAGTTGGTAAGACACTTGTCTCTTAAACCAAAGGTTGCGGGTTCGAGTCCCGTTAGAAGCCAGACTTAAAAAAAGAAGGATTCCAGTCTGGTTTTCACTTAAAGCGACTTGAACAACCTTCTGGTTGGAAGATATGGCCACATGACAATGAGCTCGCCTGGTTGAACTGTATACAACGGAAAGTGGTTGTACTGTATACAACGAAACATAGCAGCACAAAAAATATTATATATTTTGTTGTTTATAGTTAAGGCATTAACGTTGTGGAGGTTTAAAGACATTGTAATTTATTTTTATCAAACACTGTTTATTCCACTTTTTGTAAGAATCGGTCTAAAATCTTTGGATAGAAGACCAGTATCTGACCAATGAAATTACAGAGTTTCGCAATCAGGATTATAAAATAGAAAGATAAAAAATATACTTAAAACTTCAATGGAAAATAAAATATAAAATTGAAAGATAAAAAAGATACTTAAAATTTCAATGAAAATCATATGTCCACTCCAGTGCTTCCCTAACTAAGGAGTATGACCCTATAGGAGGTCGTGGTGCTCCTGTCAGGGATGAGTGAAATATTAAAGTATTTGAAAAAAAAAGATCTACTTATATTTATAAAAAAATATTTAAAATGACTTAAAAGCAATAGTGCGAAGAAGAATTTCAAACGTTGTAATTTAATTTTATCAAACACTGTTTATTTCACTTTTTTGTAACGGTATAACCCTACCGGTTTCAAGGATTTCACCTCATCTTCAGGGAAGCACAAACAAGAAAAAATTCTGTTCGAACTGGTACCGATACACACGCTTCAACGGTTAGATGAAAGTCTGACTGAAAATAATGACTTAAAAACAATAGTGCGACGAAGAATTTCAAACGTTATAATTTATTTTATTAATTACTGTTTATTTCACTTTTTTGTAACGGTATAACCCTACCGGTTTCAAGGTGCACACCTCATCTTCAGGGAAGCACAAACAAGAAAAAATTCTGTTCGAACTGGTACCGATATACACCCTTCAACGGTTAGGTGAAAGTCTTGAAACCGGTAGGGTTATACCGTTACAAAAAAGTGGAATAAACAGTGTTTGATAAAATTAATTACAATGAAGTTTCACTTAAAAAAAGTCCAACCCCCGAAATAAGTTACATAATTTTCTTTTTAAATATCAATATAGATTAATTTATTTCATGAATATGCTAAAAAAATCTAGCAAAAGTTTGTATTATTGAGGCGCCAATTTAATCAAATATCAAAACAAAGGGGTTGAGGGTTGCATCATTTCTGTATATGAAACATTAATCCTTATGAATTATTAACGCAAAGAAGCGAGATGAGCGGGCAATCGAGACTGGTGAATGGTCGATGAGGCGACGCATTAAAAACCAGGTTAATACAGAAAAAATTCACTTGGCGTAAGATATACGTTTCTGGAAAATTACTTGCGAATTAATTAATTTTTTTCTCACTTGAATTACAATAATAAAAAATAATCTACGAGTAAAGAAAAGTATAGAAAAGATAAAAACTTTCTTAAAAATACATACGTATATAAGGAGGTAATATTAAAAAAAAATATGCCCACCAAATCAATGTTAGGAAATCGCAAAAAACTTTTTGCATTAAAAATACTATATATGAAATCCTTAAAATCGCTTAAGGTGACTTGATTTGTTGTTTAAAATCGAATCATAATAATTCAAATAGTTATTCTAGTTTCAAATATGGACATGATCCTTTTTGTAAGAACAATTCTACTTTAATCTTTTTTTATTGAACAGGTCTGCAACATGATGTTTTTTGTTCTGTTTCAAAAATATTCTATAAAAAATAATTGGGTAGAGTAATTTATTTTTATTTTAATCAAATAAAATAAGTAAAGTGTTACAAAATAAGAAGAAATATTACTATAAATATATATAGCTAGATAAAGCTGTATAATGCTAGACATTACACTGCACGTACGATTTAAAACTGACAGTTGCTGGTGAACTTGTATGAAGTTAGAGACAATGGGAAAGCTATGATTGGTCAATTCGGACATGATCTTTTTTGATTGGTTTGAAGTCTGGACAAGATTCTTTTTGAAAAAAAATACTTTTTATTCTTATGATTTTAAAATGATTTACATATTTTTTTCATTGAAATGAAAATGTTAACGGCTCCGTACCATCGATAAGAATAAATCTGCTTTATCAATTAATTTTTTGTATCCAATGGACATATCTTTTTTTTAACCTCCTCATATATACAAACACGCATTCTCCCTGTCAGGATAGGCAGAGAAGAAAGTGTGTCAGAGTTTCCTATCGCGACACACACTTCTACGAGTATATTCATACACGTTCTCATACAGCTTCTACGATTTTTATGACTTTTAAATTTTCTTCTTTTAAAATATTATACACTTTATTTAATCATAATTTCATTGGTCCACCTCTAACCACAGCTTCACTCACATTTGCACTGTATAGTGTTTTGTTAAGATATTCTGTTCTCTTTCTGTGAAATGAATTGATTAAGCAAATGTTTTCTTATCGATAGTACACAGCCGTTAAACATTTTAATTTCAATGAAAAAAGCACATAAATCATTTTAAAATCATAATAAAAAATAAGTATTTTTTTCAAAAAGGTCATGTCCAGGTTTCGAACCAATCAAAAAAGATTATGTCCGAATTGACCAATCATTGCTTTCCGATTGTGTCTAGCTTCATACCAGTTCACCAGCTACTGTCAGTTTTTAATCGTACGTGCAGTGTAATGTCTAGCATTTATTTTTATTTTATTTTATTTTTATTATTACACATGACAAGAAATATAAACAATTTGAGAAAAACAACAGATAATTTGATTTGGACATACAATTTTAATGGATCTGGGTTTGTTACCTTTCATTTGTCGTATCCCCAGTAAACTAGGCTTTTGCCTGTATCTCACTAAGGATATTTAGCATGAAAAAAAAATCAATACTTCTTTCCGATTTTCGATAACACAAAAACAAACCCCCGTTGCACGCTCTCATCAACCTGACAGTGACACTCAACTACAACTGGAAACATCTTGCGAAATTCAACTCCTCACACATCATCACTCTAGAAAGACCAAAAATATTCATCACACACCATACCGCACACAATCATAAGAATAAAAATTAAAATCAAAATAAAAATAAAAAATTAAAAAAAATACACAGAAACACAAATACAAAAAACAACCAAAATTAAGACAATAAGAAGAAACCCACACTCACGAGCTCATATAAATCCTTTCCACTCGTCATTCATCCTGAAAGCCCAAGTACTCAAAATCCTGTCGCAATAACAACCACGCTCCGATCGCCTTCTAAATGGTTTTCCTACCTTTACCTTTATTGAAGTCGGCACGCCATTGTATGTAATGCATTATACAGCTTTATCTACCTACATATATTTATAGTAACATTTCTTATTATTTTGTAACACTACTTATTTTATAGATATTTTTTTCGAACTGAAAAATGTTTTAAGAGTACTCGTATATATAACTTAAAATAATGTTCAAAAACCATACATATTTCTTTTCCTCTGATAAACTCTTTAAAGTGCACTGATCTTACGATATTCAAATCAAAATAACCTCTTCACAGTTAAGTCCTTGTTAATCACAATAGAAACAATGTTACTTACGTTAGTTGCGTCATAAAATATGTATCTAAGAATATAATATTTTATTTCTCAATCATAAAGCTAATTGTTTTGCAATTGATCATCCACTGCTATGCCTTCACTCACATATGCACTGCACGAGTATAATATTGTTTAGTAAGTATTTCTTAATTCATTCTTTCTACAATTTTCTTCTTATTTATTTATTTAAAACTTTTATTGCAAATACAATCTGGCGGGCTTGTTGCTAGGCGGCAATCTCTTCCAACCAACCAGACAAAATTAAATGAAGCAAGTGACGTGGTCGCATAAATCATTCAAATAAATAGCCATCCCCACGAAATCCATAAACACATACGTGAGTATATGCCCACGAACCCCACAAAGACAGACAATCACCCGAATATTATTTTTCACATAAAGTGAGATATCATCAATTAAAAGGAAATTAAGGGATGGTGGAGAGGAAAGGAAAAGAAAAATCAGGAATGAAAGACGTTGTTTTACTGACTAGAAATTAAGAGTTTTTTCAGTCGCTTCTTAAAGCATGCTAAGGATGGAGCGAATCTTATATTGGTTTGTAACTGATTCCAGAGTCTCACTGCATGGACAGTAAAGGACGAAGTAAAAAAAAGAGGAGCGGTGAACTGGAAAGGCCAATAGACAATCTATATTTGAGCGTAGCGCCAATCCATGATTCGAAAGAAGCTTTTCGGCGAGAGAAGAGAAGGCTGCTGAACAGTTAAGGATATTATACAATAGAGACAGTGTGTGAATTTGGCGTCTATTTCTAACATTCAACCAGTTCAATGTCTTCTGGTATGAAGTTATAAGATCGTACTTTCGTAGGTTGAAAATAAATCTTAGACAATAAGATAATAATTAGGAAAATACATCTTAAATATTCTTCATCTTTCTCAACACGTCGGTCTTAAGTTCACACTCATCTCAAATCACTTCATATCGTTTTCTGTAATACATTGTTACCCCATATTTTACACACACTACCACTGAAGTTTACAGGTCTTTTCAGTCGTATTCAAAGTCCACGTTTCACTATCATACGTCAAAGTTTATACTAAAATACAGTTGTAGGTTATTATTTTCACTGATTTTGATTCTTGGGTGCTAGCATAATGTAAAATAATGACCTCTATGGCGAAGTTCTTGAACAATCACAAAAGGCCGCAGCTATCATATTTCCGGATGTTTAAAGAACACTATCTGGAAAAAACTAGCATGTGAACATCTAAAGCAAGGTGAGAATATACAAGACCTGTGCCCGCCTCATAATGACATTCAGCATAGAGTCCAGAACCGACACTGTCAGAACCAAAAATCTCCTTCGAACCAGCGAAATGAAGGTACTCAGGAGTATCGCTGGCAAAACCCTTCGTGATAGAGTACGAAACACAGAAATCCGAAGGATGTGCGAAGATGAAGATATTGTCAGATGGGGACGACAGAGAAAAAGTTTCTAGAACGAACATGTATCCAGAATGGCGGAACCGAGAGCCGTAAGAATTGCCAGGGACAGTATCCCCCAAGCAACGGGTCCTCCAGGACGACCTCCCAAAAGATGGAAAAACAGCTGGCAGTCGACGTCACAAGAGGGAAACGATAATACAGGACTTTAACAGGCCTAAAAGAAAAGAAAAAAGAAGATTTTGATACTGTTCGGTTTGAGTACCCAATTTACTTTGTTTCCTTTCGGTACACGCCGTTTGATATCCCTTGTAACTCTTGTTCTTTTCATAATACTACTAAAATAGCAAAATTCATCAGCATGCTATAATGTTTCATTAGTCATCCATACATTATATATTACATTTCCTTTTGAACTTTCTATAACCATCACTGTTCACAACATTCATTTTCAGACATTTTTTCCTGAATCTTTGAAAATACTATAGTTTCACTTTGATGTTTAGTTTAAATATCATCAACAACGAAACTAATTTTCATAATAGCTCTCTGCTTAATATGTTTCCTATTAAAAAATCCTCCCCCTAGATATCCAGACCTGACCTGCCCTAAAGATTCACTTTCATTTTTCCCCGCCCCATTTACCATTGTCACGTCTCTCCCCATACCTCATTCATCTTACACAATATTATTTATACTTGTACAGGAAAAACAAAAACTAAAAGAGACCGTAAACGAAACACCTGGATTCGCAATATAACAAAGGTAGAAGACGTTATAAATGTGTGCAAGAAAATGAAGTGACAATGGGCAGGACACGTGGCCAGAATGTCAGAATTCCGATGAATATCCGAAATATGTATTATAATTCAACGGTACTCAAGAGGCATAAAGAGGCCCAGAAGAAGACCGAAGTTTTTTTTAAATCAGGGCTCCAACTACAATCGAACCCACAACCTCCTGGTAGGAACATAGGCTTCTTCGAGATCGATTTTTTAAGTAAATTAATCATAAATCATAATAAATCGTTTTCGGCTGTTCTATTGTTTAAAATATAACCTAACCTAACCTAACCTAATCTAACCTAACCTAACCTAACCTAACCTTTCGTTATATGTATAATAGTATACAGTTTCATTTTAAACAGTATAACCGGTGGAAATAGCACGAAGGACAAAACTAGCATTAGAGATTGAATTGTAATTTTTTTTATTTCACAATGTGTCAATTTTTATTAATTACAAATACATACTCAAATAAGACAAAGTGTATAAAAAATGAATTGAGAGAAAATAACAAAGTGGAGACGAAGAGATTTGTTATTAACCTACTTGAATGTTAAGATACCGCGAATGTGATGATTTTCTCGCACAAGATTGTGATACAATAACTGCATTTAAAACTTATTAACAGGCATATCACGCGAATGTAATTTATGTAGCTGTGGCCTTTATAATTTAATACTGAGCGAGCAGCAACAGGATACTAATCCACCATTTGTAAAGCAAAATCCAGATTGCAGTCACTACCAAGGTTACGTTGCATTATTGCAGTTAAAACGCTGCAATTTAAAACATATATTTTTTAATAAAATCGTTATTTTCCATTTAAAAACTTGATTTATTATTTTTGAACAAAATCTATGCAATTAGTAACATTTATTAACAAATATTTCCTGTATGTATATATTATTTATAGTTAAGGCATTAAAATTGTGGAGGTTTATGTTAAAGACATTGTAATTTGTTTTATCAAACACTGTTTATTCCACTTTTTGTAACGGAATAACCCTACCGGTTTCAAGGCTTTAACCTAATCTTCAGGGGAGCACAAACAAGTCTTATTGGACTGGTACCGAGATACACACCTCTAACGGTAAACATTCGGGTTGGGGACTGAGGGCTGAGGGAGACATGGGACGACCTCGGCTAACAGCGAAGAGATTCTTGGTATATATGTGTTCGCCAGATGTTCACCTCGATGCACTGACTAAGAAATTTCTATATCTGTCCAATTTATTTCCGTTACTAGTGATATATAAGAATTTGGCATCATCGATAGTAAATTTACAAATAATAAATTGGACAGATTAGAGGCCCTAGAAATTTCTAAATCGGTACATTGAAGTGAACATCTGGCAAACACATATACACCAATAATCTCTCCGCTGCTCGCCGAGGTCTACCTATGCCTCCTCCAACCCCCAGTCCCCAACCCGAATGTTGATCGTTAGAGGCGTGTATCTCGGTACCAGTTCGAACAGAATTCAGTCTTGTTTGTGTTCCCCTAATGATGAGGTAAAAGACTTGAAACCGGTAGTATTATACCGTTACAAAAAGTGGAAGAAACAGTGTTTGATAAAACAAATTACAATACCTATTTCCTGTGTATTTTGACGCCTCCGTTGTTCTTTCATCAGTTGTACAAAGTCTTTTGAAGTATTGTACCATGTGGTTTTGTTTACGATGCTGATGTTTTGCAAACGTTACAAATGTCATATTTAGGTCTTGTTTGTATTAGATACAAAAATTTACTATAAGCAAGCCCTGAAGATGAAAATTTCCAACGTTCTCGAAACTTCAGCATCATAAGCTAAACCATTCCGAAAGACATTCAATAACAAAGCAAATTGTTATTTCACAAATGACATTAATCCCTGCGACCTATCATCTCTAGGTTCCTTTAAGGTGGAATAATCCCAGTTCGTTCGGAAAGCAATGCTAAAGGCCCGTTCTCACGGTTCAAGTTTAGTTGACTGATTAAAGTTGATCAACAAAAGTTGAATGAAATCTGTAGTGAAATCCTTTGTTTCAATAGAGTTGATCAACTTTTTAGTTGATCAAGAAAATATTGACCCAGTCAAACTTTATCGTTCAAGTTATGAGTCATCCGCCATTTGCTTTCAAGTTGAAACCTGTCTTGCTTTCAAGTTGAAACCTGAATTCAAGTTGATTGTCAAGTTCGCTTTCAACTCGATAAATATAAAAATAAAGATGCAAGAGAAAATGCTTTCGACGCCATTTTTAACTGAATTAAATTGAAACTGTTTATTGAATCAGTTTCTTTTGAAACGTGTGAAAAAAAAACTGATTCAAGTCGTATTCAACTTTTGTTGATCAACTTTAATCGGTCAACTAAACTTGAACCGTGAGAACGGGCCTGTATTCAACCTTTGTTGATCAACTACAATATAATCGGTCCATTAAACTCGAACCGTGAAAACGCGCCTTCACTACAGATTTCATTCAACTTTTGTTGATCAACTTTAATCGGTCAATTAAACTTGAATCGTAAGAACGCGCCTTAAGATCCAAAACCTTTATAAAATATTCCCTAGTAACAGTCACTTTCAAATTTTGAAATATTTAACTCTAGTACAATTATAATTAATTAATTTAGAATAATTTTGTATAAACTTGTATAAAAAAAGGACAAATAAGTTCTCATTTTCATTTAGAGGAGAAAATTGGAATATTTTAGGCATTACGTGAGAGGAAAAAAATATGTTATCCATGTCATATTTCAAGAGAAAGTGCTAAAATAAGTGAAATAATACAAATAAACTCCTTGCCGAATAATCTACGAGGGTGGTGTCACTTTATCAAGGAGATATTATCTCCAACACCCACCTCAAAGACATCTACTGTGTTTCTTTCTCTCTCATCGTTCATCATTCTAAGAATAAACTGTCAATCTTCATATAAAAGCAAAACTCGTGTAAATAAGATGACAGTAACACGCTAATAACTTGACACTTAACGAAGGACAAGAAAATATTTTCAATAACATTTATTGGTGATTTTTTTTAAGACTTTATTTATGATACCATTTAGCAAGAAAATAGAATCCGAAGTGATAAAAGGTCACGTGCTATCTTTCATGGGTGTGGTTAGTAACAATCTATAACAAATTCAAGACAAATTAATTTCTGTATTATTGAATCGATATTTATAAAGGTCGACTAATATTTGTTGACTTAAGCGAGTATTCTACTCGAGAAATTTGAAAAAAAATAATTTTTGCACATTCTTAAAGTTTAGACTTTCAAAAATATGTTCTCGAAAGGAAATTTAAAATTTCTCAATATTTACGAAGTTATAGCTATAAATGAGGCAGAAATTACGCCGCGCCGAAATGACTCAAACAATAATCTCAAAAATTTAAACGCGTTTTTCTCGAAATTACTTTTTTTTCGATCTGGTCGATATAAAATCTCAAGTTGTATCCAACCGATTGCCTTCATATTTGGTATGAAACTTTAATAGATGTTTTTCTATCGTTTCTATTTTGAAAATTCAAAACTTTTTTTTTAATATTTAAAAAAATTGAAAACAAGGGAAAAAAAGGAAATTTTTTTCAGACAGTCGCCATTTTACAAATTTCGGTTTTTTACTTGGTACCTACTATAACGACATTATTTTTTAACAAGAAACTGTGTATAATTTTTGTTTCAAATTTACGAAAGGGTTCCAACCACGTCGACCCCCTTTTTCACAAGATTTTTCACCCCCCTTTTTCACAAGATATAAACAGAATATGATAACATCTTGAATTTTTTTTGTACATTCTCAGATCATCAATAAACAAACTGTAAAAAAATGTAAACGAAATTTTTTTTTTTTTTATTTAGTCTTAAAAGACGTCCGAAATTCATCCCTCTAGAGTAGAATACTCCCTTAAGATAATCAAGTACTGTTGTTATGTTGGATATTCATATATTTTGTCACGTAATAATGTTTTTTTATTTTTTCCTATTTATTTCTTAATTATTCTTCTTAATCAATTGACGCACGCATTTTTTTAAGCATAGATGTATAAAAATAAATACACGTATAATATTTATTGCGTTAGTTCTAATTATTATCTCAAAGGTCGTCTCAAAGGTCGTCTCAAAGGTGTAATATATTAAATAAAATAATACCTTAAAGGTCGTCTCAAAGGTATATTTAATTAAACAACCCCTCAAAGGTCGTCTCAAAGGTATACGAGTATTTAATTAAATAACCCCTCAAAGGTCGTCTCAAAAAAAATATACATATTATTCAATTTGTTATTCTTTCGAATTGTGTGACACATTGTCTACTGACAATTAATAGTGATATCCCAAATAAATAAAATCAATCGTATCATTATGTTGCTCGGCAGGCAGATTTTTTTTTAATGTGTTACTATACACATTAAAAACAAATCTGCCTTCCGATCATTAAAAAAATGCTTTATCAGAGACATTCTTTGTTCCTTCGTCCTGTATCTGTGTCATTATTTTTCAACAAAGTAACTTAAACATAATATTTTTCGACAATTATTATGACTTTGAATGGATAATCTTTATCCATTATCTGAAAAAGAATAACGTGATGGTCTATACACATATGTATTCTTTTGATTTTAAATAATTTACTTTGTTAATTTTTTAACTTAACTCAAATTATAATAAATAAATATAGGTTTATTGATATCAGCATACTATGGGATTTCGTATACTCCCTGTGTTTCTAGGTTAATTCTATCTTTTATATTTCTGAATAATGAATAGAATTTTTTAGTGGGTTTATAAACAGATTTAATTTGACTTCTTCGCAGAATACTTCGATTATTTTCACTTACAGTTTTCACATAGGGAATAATTGCAATGCCTTTCGTAGTTTCTGTATCCGGGCTATAAAAAGTTTTAATTTGACTTCTTCGCAGAATACTTGCAATCTTTTCACTTACAGTTTTCACATAGGGAATAATTGCAATGCCTTTCGTAGTTTCTGTATCCGGGCTATATAAACAGTTTTAATTTGACTTCTTCGCAGAATACTTGCAATCTTTTCACTTACAGTTTTCACATAGGGAATAATTGCAATGCCTTTCGTAGTTTCTGTATCCGGGCTATATAAATAGTTTTAATTTGACTTCTTCGCAGAATACTTGCAATCTTTTCACTTACAGTTTTCACATAGGGAATAATTGCAATGCCTTTCGTAGTTTCTGTATCCGGGCTATATAAATAGTTTTAATTTGACTTCTTCGCAGAATACTTGCAATCTTTTCACTTACAGTTTTCACATAGGGAATAATTGCAATGCCTTTCGTAGTTTCTGTATCAGTGCTATGTAATGTTGGTTTAATTGTGTATATATATGGCAGAAAACAAAATAAAAAGTAAACCCACATATACCACTTCAGGTTAACTATCAACAAGAACGAAAAAAAAAAACGCCTCAAAGAGTCCAAATGTTATAAAAATTAAATGACAAATGGGAAATGATGTTCACACATAAATAAACCACGACACAATACATTGATATAGTTAAGCAGCAATATAAAAATGAATGAGAAGGTAAACCACGACACAATACATTGATATAGTTAAGCAGCAATATAAAAATGAATGAGAAGATAAACCACGACACAATACATTGATATAGTTAAGCAGCAATATAAAAATGAATGAGAAGATAAACCACGACACAATACATTGATATAGTTAAGCAGCAATATAAAAATGAATGAGAAGATAAACCACGACACAATACATTGATATAGTTAAGCAGCAATATAAAAATGAATGAGAAGATAAACCACGACACAATACATTGATATAGTTAAGCAGCAACATAAAAATGAATGAGAAGATAAACCACGACACAATACATTGATATAGTTAAGCAGCAATATAAAAATGATTGAGAAGATAAACCACGACACAATACATTGATATAGTTAAGCAGCAATATAAAAATGAATGAGAAGATAAACCACGAAACAATACATTGATATAGTTAAGCAGCAATATAAAAATGAATGAGAAGATAATCCACGACACAATGCATTGATATAGTTAAGCAGCAATATAAAAATGAATGAGAAGATAATCCACGACACAATACATTGATATAGTTAAGCAGCAATATAAAAATGAATGAGAAGATAAACCACGACACAATACATTGATATAGTTAAGCAGCAATATAAAAATGAATGAGAAGATAAACCACGACACAATACATTGATATAGTTAAGCAGCAATATAAAAATGATTGAGAAGATAAACCACAACACAATACATTGATATAGTTAAGCAGCAATATAAAAATGAATGAGAAGATAAACCACGACACAATACATTGATATAGTTAAGCAGCAATATAAAAATGAATGAGAAGATAAACCACGACACAATACATTGATATAGTTAAGCAGCAATATAAAAATGAATGAGAAGATAAACTACGACACAATACATTGATATAGTTAAGCAGCAATATAAAAATGAATGAGAAGATAAACCACGACACAATACATTGATATAGTTAAGCAGCAATATAAAAATGAATGAGAAGATAAACCACGACACAATACATTGATATAGTTAAGCAGCAATATAAAAATGAATGAGAAGATAAACCACGACACAATACATTGATATAGTTAAGCAGCAATATAAAAATGAAGGAGAAGATAAACCACGACACAATACATTGATATAGTTAAGCAGCAATATAAAAATGAATGAGAAGATAAACCACGACACAATACATTGATATAGTTAAGCAGCAATATAAAAATGAATGAGAAGATAAACCACGACACAATACATTGATATAGTTAAGCAGCAATATAAAAATGAAGGAGAAGATAAACCACGACACAATACATTGATAAAGTTAAGCAGCAATATAAAAATTAATGAGAAGATAAACCACGACACAATACATTGATATAGTTAAGCAGCAATATAAAAATGAATGAGAAGATAAACCACGACACAATACATTGATATAGTTAAGCAGCAATATAAAAATGAATGAGAAGATAAACCACGACACAATACATTGATATAGTTAAGCAGCAATATAAAAATGAATGAGAAGATAAACCACGACACAATACATTGATATAGTTAAGCAGCAATATAAAAATGATTGAGAAGATAAACCACGACACAATACATTGATATAGTTAAGCAGCAATATAAAAATGAATGAGAAGATAAACCACGACACAATACATTGATATAGTTAAGCAGCAATATAAAAATGAATGAGAAGATAAACCACGACACAATACATTGATATAGTTAAGCAGCAATATAAAAATGATTGAGAAGATAAACCACGACACAATACATTGATATAGTTAAGCAGCAATATAAAAATGAATGAGAAAGTAACGCACAAAAGTTATACTCGTAACAAAAATATACTTTTGAACATTTATTTTAACCGTTTTGCTTGACGAGTGGACATAACATATACTCTCAATCTATTTAATATTCCGCACAAGCTTTCATGGGAACAATATGAATTGATTAACCTACATCCGTTTCAACATAATTTGATGTTATCTGAGATCATCGTCACGTTACATCTTGATTGTAAATGGAAGCATCTTATTTAAATTTGATAAAAAAATGTTTTTATTTATATTGGCATAAATAGTGTTGAATGAAATTTTTGGAAAAAAAAATCCACGTAGGATAATTTAAAGACCTTTTTGGCACTAGAATAAATTGCGGAGTAGTTTTAAAATGTTTAAATAGGAAGAAACAAACCAGTCAAATTAGAATATAAAGCGTTTATTTTAGACTTTTTTTTTATTAATTTGGTTGAAAATCGTTTAACAAAACTAACTGGTCGGAAACTCATAAATTGATCAGAGACTTCTAGGTGATAATTATGCATCCATACCACTGGATCATGGCGCCGTTCAACATGTACAGATGATGAGAAAGCGCAAAGATGTATACTGAGACAAAATAGACGCCTGTCCTCTTTGCCTATTGTAGGGTACCCACGTCCCTAAAATATTGTCAACATACAGGGTCAACGACCGATGAATCAACCTCTGGATATCTACAATTGTCACATACCAGAAACGTCAACACTGTTTACACGCAAATAATATTTACATCGCATTCCAAGGTAGAAAGAGAATATATCACGCCGTCTCGCCGTTTCGACAATAAATATCCTACCCACTGTAGTATCCGCAGCGCTTCCGACCACCTCAGCACGCGCAGGAGTGAGATCGAGATATACCGCGGACGCAGTCACGCGTCCCGTTCTGAAAGTCTATATATACCTACTTATCGATGAATAAAGAGCACTTGTTATTATTCGCTTGACCATTCATTTCTGTTTATTATTTACCGACTATTCACTCTCACTTTTATCGCATTCCTGAATTGACGTATTTTATTTTAAATACAAACAAACCAAAATCATCACGACGTGTCAAATTAAGCATCCCGCTAAATTGATGACCCCGAACGAAAAGGAACACAGAATTCGACTAAAGCGAATACAGATATGTCAACATCAACATCATCAGCACGCCCTACTAGGACACACGCTACACTATCATGATAAGAAGATAGTGTTATATGTACATATGTATCGGATTATCATTCTTTAATTTTTTTTTTAACTAACATGCCAGGATGGTAGGCTCTATTAAGTTTTAATGTTTGTTTCAATACGTGTTTTATAAGCTTGATAGGCAATGTTTTGAGCACAGTTTAACAATACTGTTGTTAAGTAAAACAGACATGTCTCTTTAATTTAAGTTTGTGTAAATTTTTTTCGCAGTCAAGTGTTCAATCATTCTGTTTAAATCATGATACTAAAGATTTAAACACTGTTTTATTTAATACTTTAGGTCCTTACAACGTTTTATGAGAAACTTATGTTATATTATTTATATATATTTTTTTCAAAATAGGCCTAGCCCAATTACTTTGAAAAATACAAGACATTAAAAAAGAAGAAACATTACATAGAAAAAAAATTAAAAATTATATAAAATAAAAAATAATGCATATGCATACAAACGAGTATATACACACAAACATATGATACACATATATTCAGTCACTTAAGCATGTTGATGAGTGCTTTCTAACGCGCTCAATCTAAGAAGAAAATTAACTTTTGCTTTTGGTAATGTGATATGAAATATGTCAATATCCGAAGCAGTCCCGTACAGAAGAGTTAAGGCCCTTCCAACAGGCATAGCGGCTGGAAGACCCGTTCTTGCGTATGTTATTGAGAACAGTTCTTGCCGGCGCAGTCTAGTGTAATTGTTAGGAACATATAACGCTAATCTTTGTAGTAATGGTATTATTCTATCCATAAACTTATATTATATCCATCATTCATTGATAGAGTTGCTGACTAATATTAAAATCCGAAAGATGTCCTATTGGGGTCATGTTCTTAGAGGAGCTAAGTACAAATTACTGCACCTGATCATCCAAGGCAAAATAGAGGGTCGAAGAGGTGTTGGCAGGAGGCAAATCTCCTGGCTCCGCAATATACATGATTGAACTGGTATAAGGAGCATTGGGGATCTTTTTCGGTCTGCCAGGGACAAATATACCAACATTGGGGGGGACCTGAGATGACACTGGGAAGAAGAAATTCATGGTTACCTTGTATGTCCTTTAATTGTATACTTATCGGTACCTGTAGAACGATTACAGGGCATTCACTTTTCTGTATCCTTGGAACGCCCGCTGGACGTGACTTGATGGTTACGTTGTCTGCCTATTGTCTGCGCAAAGTTACTCCTCAAAGTATTCATACTACGTGATGAGGCAATTACAAAACGTATGCAATGCTTATAATAATATGAGTCATCTATGGTGACATATACCATTACGTTGTTTCTTGTCGAGGTAAGCGGATAGGAAAGTGGGAGACAAGATTTTCCTTTCGCAACACACATCTTTTACTTCTTATATATTCATTCACCTTCTTTTACAACTACTACGAAGAAAGGGTAAGGAAGGGAATCAAAGGAAAATAAGGATGAAATATTTTTTTATAGAGAAGGCGCACTTCTTCTTCTCCCTGGCTCCATCCCAACTCACTGTCTGCGAAGACTGTTGGGGTCAGCTCTCCTCGTCCTCAGGTTGTATGCTCTTCTGTCCCGGACTACGTCCCCCAGGCCGTGCCTCTGCATCAGGTTATCTTTTTGCACCATCCATGAATTCTTTGGCCTTCCTCTGGTTGTTATTCGAGGAGAGAAGGCGCACTTCTGCTTAATAAATGGAATTCCGTTTCGCCGAGTTTACTGCAAATGAAAATGAATAAATTGTGGTACGATGTGTTGATATGCGAAGTAGTATTTCATCAGTTGCTCGAAGAGAATGTTCTTATTCTGAAAGAAACTGGAATTTTTCGAAAATGTATAAAGGACAATTAGGATTATCAAGCGTGCAAAATAATTTTGACAGAATTTAAAAGTTCCTTCGCTGCCTGATCTTATTAAGTCATTGAAGTTTGTTTCGAAACACATGATCATACTTCCTTAGGTTAAATACCAATCTGATGCAATAGTTTTGGAGTCTTTCCAACTTATTCAACATCTCTTCGTTGGCAGCTTATCGTTGTCTCTCGATCCAGAAAGGTCATTGGGATCTATGGCGAATCCAAGTGGGTCAGGAAAGACCCGTTTGCAATGATAGCGTGTCAATAATTAGTCAACACCTTCTGACATTCTATTTTTACTTGTTAACTATAAAATAGATAAAACAAAACTATTGTAACATAAACAATATCTTTTAGAAAGGGTTTAAATTTTTTCACTTGATGGGTGAAAAGATGACGAACTTAACTGAATATCGATTATATTTTATTTATTTAACACTTTTGTGCATATATTAAGGTGTTACGAGGGTAGTCCCAAAAGTACCCTACCTAACAAAGAAAACACAAAAAAATTGGGAAAAAATATTTTTATTTCTCAACATAGTCTCCTTTCAGCTCGACACACTTTTCCCAGCGATGTTCAATAGCTTCGATACCCTGTTTATAGTGAGAACCGTCGAGCGCCTCAAAATATCCATCAACCACAGATTCCACTTCTTCATTGTTGGCAAATATTTTTACCACCGAGCCATTTTTTCAAGTTTGGAAAAAGAAAATAATCCGAGGGGGCTAAATCTGGCGAATAGGGTACGTGAGGAAGTAATTCGAACTTTAATTCATTGATTTTGACCACCGCGATAACGGATGGGTGAACTGGTGCATTGTCTTGATGAAACAACACTTTCTTTCTCGCACAAATACGCCCGTTTTTTCTTGATTTCATCACTCAAACGCTTCAATAAGTTCGCATAATACTCGCCGTTGATTGTTTTACCTTTTTGAAGATAATCAATGAAAATTATCCCACGCGCATCCCAAAAAACTGACGCCGTGACCTTGCCTGCAGACGGAACTGTCTTCGCCTTTTTAGAAGCCGATTCTCCCCCTTCAGTCCATTGTTTTGACTGTTTCTTCGTCTCAGGTGTGAAATGATGGGCCCATGTTTCATCCATGGTTATGAAACATCGCCAAACACTCAATTGAAACATCCTCACGACGCTGTTTCTGTTCCATTGTGAGCAAACGCGGCACCCATCTTGCGCACAGCTTTCTTATTTTCAAATTTGCAGTCAATATGCGATGTACAGCACTTTTTGAAATGCCTACCATGTCTGCTACGATAAAAATGCTATGAATGAAAGGGCAGCTCGTCGATGGTTTTTGCGTTTCTAAGACGGTTATTTCGACCTGAAAGACATGGAGCGTTCCGGACGACGACTTCGATGAGAAAATTCTTATTTTAAATTAGAAAAAAAAACGGACACAACTTATGCTAACTCCCAATACATCTGGTAAATTTATTGCTTTGGAAGTATTTTTTCCAATCAATCAGAAAGGTCGCTTTAAGTTAACTGTAACCTAACATAATAAGGCCGCATTCAAGAAACTTTAATCAGATGCACTTCAAAATGTACACTATAGTAATAAAATCTAACTCCTCTGTACTAAATTAAAAAAAATGTAATTTTTAGATGTGATAAAATTATATATTATTTAAAGTTAAGGCATTAACATTCTGGAGGCTTAAAGACATTGTAATTTGTTTGATTTCTGGAAACTCTGATTTAACGGGAAAGGCAAAAATAGAATACTTAGCAACAGTGGTGTGTATAAACTTTTATGTGCTGACTGTGATAATTTCTATATATAGGAAAGACAGGAAGATATTTTGAAAAGAGATTTCGTGAACACAAATCCGTCTTAACAAATCCTCTAATTTATTCAGAAATGGCTTATCTTGACACCTTGAAAACCATACTTTTTCTATCGGAGATGCCAAATTCTTACATATTTATTTATTTATTTAACACTTTTATTGCAATACAATCTGGCGGGATTATTGCCAGGTGGCAATCTCTTCCAATCAACCAGACAAAAGTAAATGAAGCAAGTTACGTGGTCACATAAATCATTCAAATGACTATCCATCCCCACGAAATCCATAAACATATCCGCGAGAACATGCCCACGAATCCCACAAAGACGGACAATCACCCGAACATTATTTTTCATATAAAGTGAGATATCATCAATCAAAAGGAAAGGAAGGGATGGTGGAGAGGAAAGGAAAAGAAAAATCAGGAATGAAACACGTTATTTTACTGACTAGAAATTATGAGTTTTTTCAGTCGCTTCTTAAAGCATGCCAAGGACGGAGCGAGTCTTATATTGGTTTGTAACTGATTCCAGAGTCTCACTGCATGGACAGTAAAGGACGACGTAAAGAAATTAAAGTATTATTAGTAGTAACGGAAATAAATTGGACAGATTTGAGGACAAATAAATTTCTAAGTCAGAGCATCTGGGTGAACATCTGGCAAACATAATATTCCAAGAATCTCGCCGCTGCTCGTTGAGATTATCTCCTCCCTCCCTCCACCCACAGCCCCCAACCCGAATGTTTACTATTAGAAGCGGATATATCGGTACCAGTTCGAACAGAATTCAGTCTTGTTTGTGCTCCCCTGATAATGAGATGAAAGCCTTGAAACCGGTAGGGTTATACCGTTACAAAAAGTGGAATAAACAGTGTTTGATAAAACAAATTACAAAGTGGTAGAATTAGGTTTATGACCAATAAATTAACAAATTAATTTAATTGCCTACGTTTCTGCAATTGATTTTCGTAATGATTTATTTTAACGTTAAAACATAAACAATAATTATTGGGAAAAAAAAATCATAGACTATTACAATTGCATTTTTGCATGTAACAAGGATGTCTTGGATTATCCTAGAGTGGGTGAATTATTTATTTCTTTATTTATTAACACTTCCTTGTAAAAACAATCTGACCGGCTTATTGCTAAGTGGCAATATCTTCCAGCCAACCAGATAAAAATAAATAAAGGAAGTTAAACTGTCAAAAAGATCATCGGAAGTTCGGATGATTTTACAAAATTTATGAATGATATATTAGGTGTTAACATAAGTTGTGTCCGTTTTTTAACAAATTTAAAAATGAGCACCAAAAGTAAAACAAAATGATAAAGGTTATATGTCATTCGAAAGAAAATTTTTTGCTCTGTTATATACATTCCAAATGCAATTGTGTTGAGTCGTTTCAAAATAGAATGTAAATATTTGTGATAAATGGATTTGTGATTTTTGTTTTTCACAAGTAAGGACAATTTTACGATTAATATCTATAAGGTAGTATATTCATAACATATTGGGTGTTAATATAAGTTGTGTCCGTTTTTTTCTAAATTTAAAAATGAGCATCAAAAGTAAAACAAAATGGTAAAGGTTATACGTCATTCGAAAGAAAATTATCTGCTCTACAAGATAATGTGTTTGCTTTTACGTTACATATATTATTTTATTTGATTACAAGCCTTCAAAATGAAATGTCAAGTAGATGAAAGTGAGTATTTTCGACACCTCCCCTTCTGTTCGCGTTCAATCGAGGGAATAAAGCTGCCAAAGCTGCTCGCGATATTAGTGAAGTGTACGGTGAAGATGCTATGAATGAAAGCTTTTTCGGTGGTTTTTCCTTTAATAATGACGTTGAATTGCGGACATGGTTGGACGATTTCCTCGAGTCAAGACCGGATGGTTTTTATCGCACAGGCATTGAAAAACTTGTAGAACGTTGGCAAGAAGCTGTAAATAATGACGGAGAATTCATTATTGACTAATTTGTTGTAAAATAATTAAGGAGAATACATTATTGACTAATTTGTTGTAATTTTTTTTATTTGAGCCCTCTTGTTCTCTTCATTTGTTAACACCCAATACATAGTAATTATAAAAATATGATATTGTAGGACACCTACCTAGTAAATAAATAATTGTCAAAATAATAAGTGAATTGTTAAACACAATTAAATTAAATTAATTATTGTTAATAGTAAACATACAGGGTCAATGACCGATGAAGCATTCATATATTGTTACACGCTACGAGCAACAACAATGTTTACTATTTACAGTGTCTGCGACTTGGCTAGCCATCTCCAAATACAAATAATTAATCTACCGCCAATGCATGCGCTAGAGCAAGGCAGATATGTATCGCGAATGTATTCACTCATTTGTATAAATTGTCCGCGCGCCGAGAAATAAACATATTATTATTGTCATTCATTCAACTGTCAAGACTTGTTATTTATTTACCCGCTGTCCACTTATCGTTTTATATCCGCATTCCTGAGTCTATATTCATTGAATACAAATCAAGATCATCATGACTTATAGAGATAAGCAATCCGCTATATTGATGACTCTGAACGAGAAGTAACGCAGATCGACTAAAACGAAGATAGCGATGTCGATATCAAAATCATCAGCACGTTCTAATAGGACACACGCTACATTGATAACGACCATCGTTACAATATCATTAATCAAAGGAATAGGAAGTTATGGTCACGTGGAAAGAAAAATCAGAAATAAACGCGTTATGTGTAAATTACTGACTTGAAATTTTGATTTTTTTCAGTCGCTTCTTAAAATATGTGAGTCGAACATTGGTTTCTAACTGGTTTCAGTGTCTCACTGCATGGACAAAATAGGACGACGTAAAAAAAAAAGCGATGAACTGAGAACTGCATTATCTATACATTGAAAAAAATGTTATTAATCAATGATACCCCGTTTTAAATATACTTTCAGTCACCATTCTACATGAAATTATTTAATACATGATTTTTTTTAAAAATTAAATAAACGCGACACTACTGCAGTAATATTTTGAAACAGAGCTATTAAAATCGTCTATGTGTTGAGGTAAAATTCATCGATCGATCCATACAGCTGATCCCAAATGGATGGGATAAGGCAAGGGAAAAAAACAAGTTACCACAGTCGATTTTAATTTTGTCCGACATTCTAATTCTTTTCGTTGGCGGTTAATGGCGGTTGGCGGTTAATCACGGTTAAACATTAACGCTAAACAAGCGAGTAACTTAGGTTAGATTACTGGTTTTGCTCTCAGATAATAGTACATACGAATTCGTCTTTAAATAGCTTATATGATTTTTATTCCCGAATCATTAACCCTTTATTTTCAACCTACGATTGTACGATCATATAACTTCATACCAGAAGGCATTGAACTGGTTGAATGTTAGAAATAGACGCTAAATTCACATACTGTCTATATTGTATAATATCCTTAACTATCCCGCCGCCCCTTCTTATCTCGTCGAAAATTTTCAGCGTCTTTCCAATCAAATAGATATTATCTATTGGCCTTTCCAGTTCACCGCTCGTCTTTTTTTACGTCGTCCTTTACTGTACATGCAGTGAGACTCTGGAATCAGTTACAAATCAATATAAGACTCGCTCCGTCCTTGGCATGCTTTAAGAAGCGACTGAAAAAACTCTTCATTTCTAGTCAGTAAAATAACGTGTTTCATTCCTGATTTTTCTTTTCCCTTCCTCTCCACCACCCTTTTCTTTCCTTTTGATTGATGATATCTCACTTTATATGAAAAATAATGTTCGGGTGATTGTCCGTCTTTGTGGGTTTCGTGGGTATAACATATGTTCACGTATGTGTTTATGGATTTCGTGGGGATGGAAAATGTATGTCTAAGATTCATTTTCAACCTACGTAAGTACGATCATATAACTTCATACCAGAAGGCATTGAACTGGTTGAATGTTAGAAATAGACGCTAAATTCACATACTGTCTCTATTGTGTAATATCCTTAACTATCCCGCCGCCCCTTCTTATCTCATCGAAAATTTTCAGCGTCTTTCCAATCATGAATTAGCTCTACGGTCAAACAGATATTATCTATTGGCCTTTCCAGTTCATCGCTCATCTTTTTTTACGTCGTCCTTTACTGTCCATGCAGTGAGACTCTGGAATCAGTTACAAACCTATATAAGATACGCTCGTCTTTGGCTTGCTTTAAGAAGCGACTGAAAAAACCAGGGCTGTGGAGTCGGAGTCGGAGCCGGAGTCGTGGAGTCGGAACATTTTAGGCGGAGTCGAAGCCGGAGTCGGAAAAATCGACCGACTCCGACTCCGTTTAATTATTTTAACTTTTTCTTTAATGAATAACGTTACGGTATGTGTTAACCAGTTAACCTCTCATCGTTTCATGCCTGATACTATGCAGACTTTTATAATCGCAATAAACCCCAAAAGGGAATTACGTTCAGTTTATTGCAGCCGTACAAATAGTAAATTCCTGCACTTAGATTCCTAGGGTTTTTATTTATTTTCTAGGAAAATAAATAAAATAAGAACACGTGTCGGTTATTTTCCGCGCTTAAAATTATTAAATCAGATTTAAGAGCTTCCATAAATCCTGACTTAATAGAAGCAATTCTTTTTTTGAGATCTAATTCCATTTAGACCACGAATAGGAAATAAAATTTATATGAAGTATATTTACTTTCGAAAATCTTGTGTTCTTTTCAATATTGAATAAAAAAAATAATAAACAATATAAATAAGATTTAGTTAACGTATGAAAACAAATGAAGCAACATTTTTATTTTAAAGTGTTTTCTTATTTTTTTTAATACCTACCTGTGTTATTTTTCTAATTATTTTAAAAGTTTTATTTAATTCTTTTTTTAAATATTAATATATATTTTTAATATTATTTTTGTGTGAAGATATTGCTTAATGCGTATTGTTTATATATTTTTTTATTAAATTGTTTCATTTGTGTACGAATATAATTAATTTTTTATTTATACCTGTATCCATTATTAATAAGTCAATATAAATACATTAGGTAGACGCAGTAAATTATAAAATAAAATAAAAATTGAAGTCAGAGTCAAGAGTTGGAGCCGGAGTCGGAGTATAAAATAAAGCCGGAGTCGGAGTTGGAGTTGGAGTATAAAATAAAGCCGGAGCCGGAGTCGGAGTCGGTAAATTTTCATCCGACTCCACAGCCCTGGAAAAAACTTTTAATTTCTAGTCAGTAAAATAACGTGTTTCATTCCTGATTTTTCTTTTCCTTTCCTCTCCACCACCCTTTTCTTTCCTTTTGATTGATGATATCTCACTTTATATGACAAATTATATTCGGGTGATTGTCCGTCTTTGTGGGGCATATTCTCGCGATGTGTTTATTGATTTCGTAGGGATAGATAGTAATTTGAATGATTTATGCGACCACGTAACTTGCTTAATCTACTTTTGTCTGGTTGGCTGGAAGAGATTGCCACCTGGCAATAATCCCGCCAGATTATATTAGCAATAAAAGTGTTAAATATATAAATAACTCTGTGATCCACAATATATTTTCTCTACCAGATCCTTTAAAAATATACATCATTCTATAAAAAAAATATAATTTGCTAAGTTTTCTTATTTTTTTAAAAATAAAAGACGATATTTGGACATATCTTTTATTATTTTACTGCCTGATACTAAATTCTTAACCCTTGGTCGGGCGCATCTAATCTGTGAGATGAGGTATCTATGTTAGTTTTTTTATGTCAATGGGCAAGGTTTACCGACGAAGAGGTGAGGTTTATAAAAACTTCCTGACTCCCTACCCCTCACACAAGGGTATCTTTATAATTTCTCTGGTGTTCCGTTGGTCTCCGTGACAATCGTGTTAATCTGCTGGATGAGTTGCGCTCGATTACGTAAGTATTTTGGATTTCCGTTTTTTTTTTTTGCTCTATATTTATTTTTATATACCTACAATAATTCGTATATCTATGTTCTAGCCCCTAATTCAATGATATTGATCGTTATTTACTATATGAATACGAACATGCACGCATGGTATGTGAAAATTATTTTAAAAAAGTTTTGGAAAATGTTCAGCGTGAGTCTGATCAGGAATAACTTTCTAATCATATTTTGATTACTCCCTTTTGTTTTTGTGAAGACGTTTTATGATCACAAGTGAATTTGAATTTAACCTTCTAAATAATGTTTGAAAAAGTGCTAGCATAGTGTTCTCTAATGTTAAGTTACTAGTTGCGACCCGTGAAATATTCACGGAAGTAAAACAAATTCTACATTTTTGAAAATATATATTCATAAATGTAAAAAAAATTTATGTACTCGTATATATCATTTATAAATCGTCCCCTTTTACACCGGTTCAAAAATTGTTAGATAGGTATTTAAAATTCGTTCAGTATCACGGACCCACCGAGATTCAAATTTCGAATTACTTTTGTTGAGAATCCAAGTATTCCTCTCTCGCTCTCTTGTATTCAAAATTCAATTCTCGTATTCTTTCTTTGACGACAACCATCGTATGGGCCTTTGGCCTATTTATACTATGATTGATTTTATTTTCGTCACATGAACCCTATGAAGATGTGACAGTTAATTCCACATACCTTTTATTGTACTAAATATTTTTTACAAACCTATTGTGGGTGAGATCTCACAGATGAGTTGCGCCCGAACGTGTTACGATTTGTATTGCGCCTGACTGAGGGTTAATGTCGAGTGTAACTCGACATAAAACTAACGGGAATTAAGTCGAATCAGACTGGACATAAGACCGTAAAGGGTTAAACAATATGAAAATGACGCCGCATAAATATCTAGCAAACGAGGTATCTTTGTTATTTCTCAAAGATTAAATAAAAAAATTAAGTTGAGTGTGGTTTTAATAAAATATATTTTAACATATTTGTGATAAGTTAAAATAAATTACCAAATAGTAATTTATTACACTATATACAACAACACTATATTCGATCATTGTCATTTATTTCTTTGTTTATGTGTTTTAAAATTAGGTCAACAATTATATAAATAATTTAGTCACTGTGCAGTGGCCAGAGCATTCAGTTTCTACTCGCGGCTCTGAGAGAAATACACAAAGAGCTAAATTTAATGCACAGGAAAGTTAAATTAACCGGTCACAGAGTAAATGTTTTAGTATACTCAACCAGAAGCAATACTCTACTCTGAACGTCAAAATCAATGCAATGACTGGTTGATTTTACAACACGTGTATTTAAATCATTCTCGTATTATAGCTCACCGCTATGTGATCGAATGGCTGGCGATTTATTTTTGGTGTTTCATTCTTTAGGATATTCAGGCCTTATCCTCCTAATATGTGGAATGAACATTTAAAAATTATACGAATTGAAAATTAACGTTTTGTATTCAAGTAACGATTCAAGTATCGATATTATTACTATATTTAAGTATTAAAAACTATCACAGTAACTGCAATAGTTACTTAAGTAATTTCAGAGTTAAAAAAAATTGTGTGAAAAATTGACTCTGTCTGATAAAAAGCGATATTGAAGTGCAACTTCTATTGGCGTGGTAAGTCAAATTGTCCTGAACGTCACGAAAAGTGAAACGGTGTATTATATTATTATTAAATTATTATTTCTTGTTATTAAATATTTTATTTATTAATAAATTATTATTAATTATTTATTATTAATAATAATTAATATTATTAGGTGTATGACATAATTATTAAAATTATTATTTTTTATTAAAACTTCTTTATTTATTAATATAAATAAAATAAAAATTATATTAATTTTATTTTATATAAAATTATTTTATTTTATTTAATGTTTATTTTAATATTTATTTAATTTAAAATTTATATTTAATATATATTAATAATAATATATGGATATATATACGAGTATATATGCCTATTACTTACTCTTTTTTTTTTATATATAATACTTGAACATTGCTAGTACGCTTACTCTCTATTTTTTATATAATATTATATATAACACTTGAACATTGCTAGTACGCTTACTCTCTATTTTTTATATATAACACTTGAACATTGCTAGTACGCTTACTCTCTATTTTTTATATATAACACTTGAACATTGCTAGTACGCTTACTGTCTATTTTTTATATATAACACTTGAACATTGCTAGTACGCTTACTCTCTATTTTTTATATATAACACTTGAACATTGCTAGTACGCTTACTCTCTATTTTTTATATATAACACTTGAACATTGCTAGTACGCTTACTCTCTATTTTTTATATATAACACTTGAACATTGCTAGTACGCTTACTCTCTATTTTTTATATATAACACTTGAACATTGCTAGTACGCTTACTCTCTATTTTTTATATATAACACTTGAACATTGCTAGTACGCTTACTCTCTATTTTTTATATATAACACTTGAACATTGCTAGTACGCTTACTCTCTATTTTTTATATATAACACTTGAACATTGCTAGTACGCTTACTCTCTATTTTTTATATATAACACTTGAACATTGCTAGTACGCTTACTCTCTATTTTTTATATATAACACTTGAACATTGCTAGTACGCTTACTCTCTATTTTTTATATATAACACTTGAACATTGCTAGTACGCTTACTGTCTATTTTTTATATATAACACTTGAACATTGCTAGTACGCTTACTGTCTTTTTTTTATATATAACACTTGAACATTGCTAGTACGCTTACTCTCTATTTTTTTTAAATTGCAAATTGTGAATTTTTTTAAATGCACGACCCCGCGATAACGCACTGGACTTCGTGCGGAAGATCGTCGGTTCGAATCCGGTGCTGCGCTACTCCCTTTGAATGACACAGGCATTTTTTCTGCCTTATATTCGGGAGTATAAGAGTACCTATGATTACGATTACGAGTATATATATTCTTTCAAAAGCATGCCTCACTTCAGGTGTATCATCGAATCTAATGCACCGGTGTGGCTGGTGAGTTTGCTAGTATACAACGGCTAACTTACTCAAAGATGAGAAGAAAAAACAGATGCGTGAGACTCTCACGCGGTAGAAGTGAAACTTCTTAGCTCCTAGGAAAAGTTGATTTTATACATTGCTTTTTTCCATTTGTTAACGATTTTCATAATTTTTTTTTTAGGATTATGAAATGGTTATGTGGAATTGAATTCAAGAAAATCTCTCTTAATTAAATAAAAAACGGTTATGTGGAATTTAATTCCAGAAAATCTCTCTTAATTAAATAAATAATATTATTTTTTATATTTTTAATAACAAATAATAATAATTTTAATAATAATGTAATACACTTAATAACATTTAATTTATAATTTTTAATATTTAATATATGTATTCATATTTTATTAATTATTAAATAAATTATTTTTAAATAATTATTGAATTATTTATTAATTATTAATAATATATTATTAATTAATTATATTGTAATATAATAATAATACAATTATTAATATTATAAAAACAGATAAATATTATTATAATTATATATTAAATATAAATTATATATTAAATAAATATTTTAAAAATAATAATAATTATAATAATTTTATAAACAAGGAAATAAAATAAAATTAATAATTATTAAATATATTAGTCTAAAATAATATAAAACAATTTTTTTTTTATATTTAATAATAATAATAATCATTTTAATAATGAATAATAATTGTAATGATAATATAATACACTTAATAATATTAATTATTATTAATAATAAATAATTATTAATATCAAAATAATAATAATAATAAAACAATAATATATTACACCGTTTCACTTTTCGTGACGTTCAGGCCAATTTGCCTTACCGCGCCTATAGAAGTTTCACTTAAAAAATTAGAAAACTCCACACCACTGCTTTGCTTTTCAACTAAATTGACGTTGGAATGGCGAGGGTAGCAACGATTCGACTCCATTCCTTTTAATGTACTATGAAACTCGTAACTGATTGAATGAATTAAAATATTTTGTTAATATTTGTCAAAACAAACATTAAGTAAATCATTTCAATACAAGACAAGTTGAATGGTTTTTACTTTTATTATCCACTAATTTAAAATGTTTAATATATTCACTAGAAAAAAAAAACGCAAACGTTCGATATCTTTATCATTTTAAATCGTGGATGATGATATGGATACAGGCCGTTACTGTCAGATGTATTCGATTAACGCACACTAAATAACATATTTTTCTTTCAAGTCAAATAAAAAATTATTTTGATAATCTGCCGAGTCGATGAACTATTAAATAATTTGAATCAATCAATGATGGAAGATTTGGCCAATCTTGTCCAACTCAGAAAAAAGATTACGTCAAATACTCGTATCCTGACACACCGAGATAAAAACGGCATTAACCCTTCCCTTACGGTGATAAAAATAATACGCGTGCTCCGGTGTTGGGTAGTGAGTACGCAATAAAAAATTAGCGATTTTAAATAGGAAAAATAAGAACATTCATAGATAATCCCCTTAATTAATAATAATTTAGATTTATTTGCTGAAAACATTAAAAAACCATCTGGCAACGCTCACGGAACGGGCGTACGTCTAACCTATTTGCAAGCCTAGAAGCTACTAGTGGCGCGGAACGTCAGTCGCATACCCCGGCGCTTACACTTATGCTTGCGACGTTGAGACAATTCAGCTCCTCGCAATTCAGTGGAGTATGCAAGAGTGAGATGCGAATATAGTGTCGCGCTTCCCGCATACTATTCACCTATCGTCAAGACACAAGGTCGAGGCACTCGCAGCGTTTAAATGCGAATTTGTTTGCGATATCTTCACAAAATACCCACGATGTAGTCGATAAATTCTGATAATTATTAATATTATTATTTAAATCAATGCGTAAATATATTATGGAGGAATACCTAAAGTCTTAACCTTGAATTTATTATATTTATAGAGATATTGATGGTTATTAGAAGCAACGTGTAGAAGATACCCAACACAGGGAAGGAAAGGTTAAGGATTATTATCGGATTTTCTTTTATTAGACGTTTAAACGGCTCTTAGCAAAATTATCGTGGTCTGAATTGATAATACATTTTCAGTTTCTTATTAGATTTCAGGCCCTTTTACCAAAAACTTTTAAAACCGTCGATCCCCTAGTCATTTACTTTACTTACTCAAATTAATAAGTTTGTACAATATTCGCTATTAAATATTTCACTAGATATCAAACTTTTTATTTTAATAACTTGTAATTAAGGATTGAAAAAGATAAAAGGACTACGGATTATGTCATTATCTTGTGGAACATTTAATATTGAAATCTGCGCTGACGAAAATTAAAGCAAAAAATAGCCTCTTTTAATGATATATTCTACCTTTTCGTTCACAATTTTGCCATGTAATTTGTTTTTATAAAAAAAAATGTTTTTTTTTTTATTATTTTACTTCTTAATTAGGTACCTATTGGAATCATTGATATTTTGAAGTAACGAACAAATAGCAGTAGTAAGGGGGTCTACTTTTGCTGTCGTCGACTTCCAAATTTTTTTTATTAAACTATCGACACTTAGAAAAATAAAATCTACTCCAGGGGCTTTATATCGACCACTTTCGGAACTTTTGCTCTTTAAGATGACCATCCTCGAGGTAGCACCTCAATGGTGTCTACCACAAGGTGCCTTGATGAAGAGATTTAAAAGTAAGACTTAACTGTCGATTTTTGCCTGGGTCAACTTAGATATCTTGAATTTCATAATTAATTAATTATCATTGGATTTATATTAATACTAAAACACATAACAATTTTAATTGAGAAATATTTTTATAAATTTCATTCAATAATAAATTCTTTATGAAATATATTTTTTTGTTAGCCACTGTAAAAAAATATTTAATGGTGTTGATTCACATTTCACTCAAGGTGAGAAATGATTTATTTTTTGAAGTGAAACTTCTATAGGCGTGATAGGGCAAATTGGCCTCAACGTCACGAAAAGTGAAACGGTGTATTATATCATTATTTTATTATTATTAAATTTTTATTAATTATTTTAATATAAAAAGTTATTTATTATTAATAATAATTAATATTATTAAGCGTATCATATAAGTGTTTTAGTGTATTATATTATTATTAAAATTATTATTCGTTATTAAAATTATTATTATTTATTATTATAAAAGAAAATTTTCGTAATATGTTGTTTTTATATCAATATATTTAATAATAATAATAATTTATTATTTATAATAATTAATATTATTTTAATATTATTAAGCGTATCCTATTAGTATTTAAGTGTATTATATTATTATTAATAATAATTAATATTATTTTAATATTATTAAGCGTATCATATTCGTGTATTATATTATTACTAAAATTATTATTTATTATTACAATTATTATTATTTATTATTAAAAAAAAAATGAATTTAAAATATTGGTTAATATTATTTAATAATTATTAATTTTATTTTATATCAATTTATTTATATAAAAGAGATTTTCTTGAATTTAATTCCACATAAATTTTTTTAATTAATTAAGAGGGATTTTCTTGAATTAAATTCCACATAACCATTTCCTAATCCTAAAAAAATTATAAAAAAATCTTTAAAAAATGGAAAAAAAGCAATGCATAACATCAACTTTTCCTAGGAGCTAAGAAGTTTCACTTCTACCGCGAGAGAGTCTCACGCATCTGTTTTTTTATACATATCATATAATATTGTATATTTACGTACCACTAAGAAGACTTGTATAATTAATTCTTGATGCAAGAAAAACACGTGAACGGATATTATTAAATGGTATCAACGTAAAAGTCTAAAATGAAGAAAACAAGAAGTCCTTAACATTTCTTGTATAACCAACCTTTCACCCTATTACCTATTGCTACTTTTCTTTCAATACTACAAATCACTAGGTCATCCGACTTGAACACGCTTTCAAGATATATATAAAAAAAATCTCGACTTGCTCTAAAATTACGTTTTTCACTTTTACTTCTCTCAATAACCATATTTTTAAAGTTTGTAACATTCATGCATAGCCCATTTCATTTACATCTTTCATACAAGAAACCCTTTCAAAAAACAATTACATTCCAAGGGCGACACGTGGAACCCATAATGTAGAATACATTTGTTTCCCTTGTAATTCTTTGGTCAGTAAAGACATTGTAATATACGAGGCACATCCAGAAACTAAGGTTACAAGGGCTCCTGAGGCCGGGGGAATTTTTTTGTTTCAAAATTGGTGCACCTGGCGTGTAGAGGGGATCCTAACGGTCAGTTTGTTTGGTTTCGCGTGTTTGTCGGCCATTTTGTTCAGTCACAGTAAATTCTTCCGATTGGTGCGCGCGCGCTCCCGCCAACTCTCGTCCGTGCGAGACCCGCGCGGTCATCAGCTTTTGACTTTGCAGAAAAATACCGCCGCGAATATCCATCGGAAGCTCGTGGACGTTTGTGGTAGTGATGTGATGAGTCGACAACATATCACGAAGTGGGTTAGGTTATTCAGAGAAGGCCGTACTGATACTCACAACAAGGCAAGGCAGTGATTTCTGACGAATTTGTGCAAAAAATTGAAGAACAAGTGCGAAATGACCGCCGTGTGACGCTTGACAACCTTCACGAAGAATTTCCTGACATTTCTCGAAGTCTCCTTGGTAACATTGTGTCGGAAAAACTTGGTTTCAAGAAGTTGTGTTTGAGATGGGTGCCCAGAATGCTCACACCGGAGCACCATTAAAATCGCGTGACCGCCGCGCGTGAATTTTTGGATCGTATTGCACAGGAGGGAGAAGCTTTTCTGAACTATATCATGACGGGGGATGAGACGTGGGTATGTCACAACACCCCAAAAATTTTCTAACGATCAGAAGGTCGAGGAAGCTGTGAAAAAGTGGCTGAAAGAGCTGGCGGCGGAGGTCTATGACACTGGCATACAAAAGCTACTGCCCCGACTACAGAAATGTCTCGATCTCGACGGCAATTACGTTGAAAAATAGTTTAATACATTTTTGAAGTATCCTGTGAATTTCAATTAAATACAAGCATTTTTCGATCCTTCATAAATGTTGTAACTTTACTTTCTGGGTGACCCTAGTATAACCTACTATTCACTCTATTGCATATTGTTTCTTTTCACTCAACATCGCGATTCATGGGGCCATCCGATATAAACACACTTTCTAAATAAATATAAAATATTCATACTCAACCCTTTTCATATATTTCATGCAAGAAATTCTTTAAAAATAAAACAATTAGATTCCAACGGTGACACGTGGAACTCATAATATTTTTAAAATAAGTGTTAATTATTCTGATCATAATAAACTGAAATTATTTTATTTCAGGACCTACCCTCCCTCCCTACACTCCGTTCACCTTAAAATTAGGGTGTGATTCAATGCCAATAACTGACACGCGCAACCTACACAAGCTTACTTGTTTTCCTCGTTTTAGGCTATTACGTTGACACCATTCGAAGATTTCCGGTCACCGGTTTTCTTGCATCACTAACTGTTTAAGTCTTCCGCCTTCTTAGTTGTACGTAAATATATATAAAAAACAAATATTTCTCACGTTGAATGAAATGTGAATCACCACCATTAAGAAAATTTCTTCCTAGTGCAAACATAAACAAATAACGTATGACGAAGTTGTTGTCGAATGGGATGTGTCTAAATGTTTCTCAATTAAAATTATTACGTCTTCTGTCACCAACCCATTTAAGCATCTTCATTTAAAATTCTTCATTTCAGCAATAAAAATCTTCTTCTTTTAAGCCTGTTGGCCTGTTATGGTCCTGCATCATCGTTTGCCTCTTGTGACGTCGATTGCCAGCTGTATTTCCATATTTTAGGAGGTCGTCCTCGAGGTCTGCTTGCTCGGGGGATACTGTCCCTGGCCATTCTTACAGCACTCGGTTCCGCCATTCTGTATACATGTTCGTTCCAGAACCTTCTTCTCTGTCGTCTCCATCTGACAATATCTTCAACTTCGCACATCCTTCGGATTCCTGTGTTTCGTACTCTATCACGAAGGGTTTTGCCAGCGATACTCCTGAGTACCTTCATTTCGCTGGTTCGAAGGAGATTTTTGGTTCTGACAGTGTCGGCTCTGGACTCTATACTGTATGCCATTATGGGGCGGACACAGGTCTTGTATGTTATATTCTCCACCTTGTTTTGGATTTAAACATCCGGAAATAGCTGCGGCCTTTTGTGATTGTTCAAGTATTATTGCACATTATGCTAGCACCCAAGTATTTAAATTTAGCAATAAAATAATTAATTAAAAATCAATCACTATTAAATAATCAATCAAGATACGCTCACTAGCCCATGGAAAAAAGACAGTAAGGTTTTACTCTTTCTAAATCTCTTCCTCGAGGCACGTTGTGGTAGCCACCAGGTGGTAACTCGAGGATGGTCAACTTATAGAGGAAAGGTTAAATAAATAAATATAGGTTTATTGACAGCAACATAGTATGTACAAAATATATTTAAATAACACTTCTAAAACACATAAATTACAGATAGTACATTAAATACAGAAGCTATCAAAAGGTCTGGGCTCATCTAATAACATCCCCTCGGCCAAGATACACCCCACGAATATAGGGCGGACCCAGCCACGGGGACACCAGATGTTTTTCAGCCCTTGAACACGTAGAACAAGAATTTAAAAAAAATATTTAGACTAGCCGGCCCATTCCAATCGATTGGGCGCCGGCTAGTCTAAATATCTAATAAAAAAACTGAAAATGTATTCTCGATTCAGACCACGATACTTTTGCTAATTCATCTAAGCGTCTAATAAAAGAGAATCTAATATTAATCTGATATTATTTTATTTCATAATGGGGTCCTTCTTTACCGAAATCACGATAGCCGGCTATGGAGCACTTACTTTGTAAGACGGAAAATTAGCAATGGAAAATATCCAAAAGGTAAAATGTCCAGTTTATCCTTTAAAAAATAACAAATATATATTCCTGTCTTATCCATTAAATCTTCACCTGACAATGATTTATGTATACTCGTATTTTTTAATTGAAACTTCTATAGGGCGCGGTAGGGCAAATTTGCCGTGATCGTCACGAAAAGTGAAATGGTTATTATAATACTATTTTACTATTATTAAATTATTAATTATTTTTTTTAAATATTTTATTTATTAATATATTATTATTAATAATTTTTAAATGTATAATTATTTATTATTAATAATAATTAAGATTATTAAGTGTATTATATGAATATTAAAATTATTATTAAAAATTAAAAATAAATATTTTTTGTTACATATTATATTTATATTAATATATTTAATAATTATCATTTTAATTTATAATTTTTATTTGATATTTATTTAAAATATAATTTATATTTAATATATAATTATAATAATATATTATATTATTATAATATAAAAAAATAATAAATATAAAATTATTACTTATAAAATATTTTAATAATAAATAAACAATTATTTAAAAATAATTAATTTAATAATTAATGATAATATAAAAGTATTAATTTATATAATATTAAAAAATATAAATTTAATATTATTAAGTGTATTATATTATTATTAAAATTTTTATTAAAATTTAAAAAAATTTTATGAGATTTTCATGAATTAAATTCCACGTAACCATTTTTCATTTAATTAAGAGAGATTTTCTTGAATTAAATTCCACATAACCATTTCTAATCCTAAAAAAAAAACGTAAACAAATAGAAAAAAAAGCAATGCATAAAATCAACTTTTCCTAAAAGCTAAGAAGTTTCACTTCTACCACGCGAGAGTCTCACGCATTTGTTTTTTTTTTTAATTTATTTTCCTTTCGAAAACATCCATGACTTACTTCTCCCAATTTCTAACTGATGGTGGCTGATCCCGAATAAATATAAGCGGAACATTTTAAAAGCGGACGAATATGACAATATTTATGACAACCATATATCAGCCTAGCATCTGCATTTAAAAATAGACAAGAGTCTAGAAATTTGCGAATGATCAACATGTTACGAAAAATGGGTTAGCGTGGCATGATTTTTTAAGTACTAAGGAATAAATAAGTACTATAGGATGTGGACTGAAAAATATCTGATGTCCTCGCGGCTGGGCTCGCCCTATATCGATGGGGTTTATCTCAGCCGAGGGATGTTATGAGATTAGCCTAGACATTTTGATAGCTTATCTCTTTCATATAACATATTGTCCGCAGTTTATCTTGAGATGCATATTTATGTGCGATTTTGGAAAGTATTTATATATTTATTATATATATATATATATATATATATATATATATATATATATATATATATATATATATATATATATATATATATATATATATATATATATATATATATATATATATATATATATATATATATATATATATATATATATATATATATATATATATATATATATATATATATATATATATATATATATATATATAATATATATATATATATATATATATATATATATATATATATATATATATATATATATATATATATATATATATATATATATATATATATATATATATATATATATATATATATATATATATATATATATATATATATATATATATATATATATATATATATATATATATATATATATATATATATATATATACTTTGTTGCTATCACTAAACCAATATTTTTTTTAAAGGTATACTTATTCTCTCTATTCCCTACCCACCGATATCTCGGTAACAAATTTTACATAACATTGAAAAATATCCAAATTCTTAATATAATCATATTTTGTTAACACCGTAGGATGTATAACGGATTGCCAGATGAGTGAAAGTAATTTGTTAAATTAAAGCTCAAATACAGGCGGGTCTCGAATTTCGCACATTCAACTTTCGCACAATTCGCTATTTCGGACATTTAAAAAAAAATCAATATTTTTAAAGATTTTTGTCGATAATGCAAAAATTGTTCGCTTCCATGCAGTCGCTCCCACTTTTTTGGAAGAACTATAATATATGGAACGCAATAAACAATATTGGAGACTCGTGGGCTTGAAATAAAAGAGTCAGCAATGAAAGGTCCCTGGAAACCATTATGTCCACAAATGATGAGTGATTTTATAAATTCTGAAGAAACTCTGGAAACTATCACATATGAAAAAGTATGCCTAATGAATGAACTAAACTTGGACGTCAACAACAAAGATGTTAATTAATTGATTGAATCTTACTCAGTACCTCTGTCAAATGAATACTTAATTGAGCAATAACAGTTAAATGAAATACACAATGAAATTGAGGAAGAAGAAGCTGATAAAATCGTCAAGACTTTGACAATCAAAAATATGAATGAATCATTCATGCACCTTGACAAATTTGTTAATATTATGGAAGAATGTGATCCCAATGGAGAACGTATATCTCAAGTACATAGGGTGATTGAGAAAGACACAGCATGTTATAAAACTCTTTATCAAGAAAAGAAAAAAAGGGTGGTATTCAACTAACTCTTGACAAGTTTATAAAGAAAACACCTGAAAGCACTTAAACACACCTCGTTAACTTAATTATGTGTATTGATATAAATATAAATAAATATTTTTAATGTATTATTGATAAATATATATTATAAAATAGATTTTTTTAAGTTTTTTTACATCTCTCTACTTTCGAACATTAAACATTCGCACACATTTTCAGGAACCAATGATGTGCGAAAGTCGAGGGCCGCCTGTACACACTGAAGGAATGACTTTTCTCAGGGCATTGCTGAATCTGCGAGAATGTTATTGCTCAGTTAAATAATGATGAGGATCTCATTAAATAATGGTCCATGGGTTGAAGTGTTAAAATGCTGAATTCTAAGTATTTTTCAATCATACTCGTATATCTGTTAAATTGTGGTTATTGTTTGCAGTATCGTACTGTTAACGTTTTTTTTTATTTTTGCTCCTTGAATTATAAAAGTATAAAAAATATCTACGATATCTCTATATGAGTGAGTTTGGTGTCTATCCATGGCTTTATCCTACTCAGTTTCTGCTGGGCATGCTCGAGTATAACTCCATGAGCGTAAGAAGAGATCTGCGTCTCCTGGTATACGTTGTCAAACTCGTTCGAGGAGTTGTGAGCTGTCCAGCATTACAACAAAGATTAGCGTTAAATGTTCCTAACAATTACATTAGGCAAGAACTGTTCTCAATAACATACGCAATAACGGATCTTCCAGCTGCTATATCTGTTGGAAGAGCCTTATCTCTTCTGAACGGGACTGCTTCGGATATTGACATATTTCATATCACATTACCAAAAGCAAAAGAAAATTTTCTTCTAAGATTGAGCGCGTTAGAAAGCACTCATCAACGTAATTAAGTGACTTTGAATACATGTGCATGTATGTGTATGTTTGTGTGTATCATCATCATCATTGTCAACCAGGGTCGATCTCCCTAAGTTGACTCCAAATAGTTTTTGCTCGTTAGTGCCATGTGATGCTGCCATGCTTCCTAATTTCATCTATCCAGCGTACCTTCGGTCTTCTTCTAGGCATCTTTATGCCTCTTGGGTACCATTGGATTAATTCAGATGTTCATTGGGAGTCTGACATTCTGGTTACGTGTCCTGCCCATTGCTACTTCATTATTTTGCACACCTTTATAACGTCTTCTACCTTTGTTATATTGCGAATCCAGGTGTTTCGTTTACGGTCTCTTTTAGTATATCCCAACATGCATCTCTCCATGCCGTAGCTTTTGTGTGTTCTTTACTGTGAGCGTCCATGTCTCGCGGCCATACTGGGAGAACACACTGGTTGTGGACCCTTCGCTTCAAGGATATTGGGAGATTACTTTTGAAGATGTTGTTCTAGCGTCCAAATAAGCTCCACGCTAGTTTGGTCCTACGAGCTATTTCATCATATATGTTATGCCACCTACAAAAAAAACGTAGTTGACCCAAATACACATATTGCTGGACAAGTGCTAGAGGCTTTCCATCTACATTCATTGGTTTTGGGGTAGCAAAGCTGTTCATCATATATTTGGTTTTTGAAATATTCATTTTTAAACCAACTCTGCTGACCTCAGCCAATTCTTGCAGTTGGTGCTGAAGATCATTCGGGTTGGTTTGTGTGTAAGTATGCATATACATAATTTTGTATTTTATATATATTTTTCTATTTTATATAATTTTTATTTTTTAATGTTAACATTTTATGTATTTTTCAATGTAATTGGGTTAAGTTAACCCTTGTTTCGGATGCTTTCATTTCTCAAAAACTGTTTACTTAAAGAGTTCCTCGAAAATCTCGTCAGTCTTTCGACACTCTAGATAAAGTTTTCTTGGACTCGCGTTTGAAAACTGTTGGCATTAGAATATTGTCTTCGACCCCAGTAATTCACCCATCGGACTTAGGACCACTGAAGTAATCACGGAACCCGCAGTTCATCATTGCACGTATTGGTAACATTCAAAGAGACAACACTAGCACGAATTGGTAAAATTCAAAGAGACAACACTCGCACCTACTGCACGTATTGGTAACATTCAAAGGGACAACACTCGCACCTACTGCACGTATTGGTAACATTCAAAGGGACAACACTCGCACCTACTGCACGTATTGGTAACATTCAAAGGGACAACACTCGCACCTACTGCACGTATTGGTAACATTCAAAGAGAGCACTCACCTTATCGGTGCGTACGGGTATTGTTAACGGACAAATTCATTTGCTAGACTGATTCCCGTTTTTTTTTTCTTGGCTATCAACGGGAATCGGTTCCGAAACTCCCTAGTGGAAGTCAGGTAACATAACTAATCCACAGAGGTCATAATTTAAACATAATAGAAGTATGTTTTTTTTTATTTTGATAAATTTCATAAGTTATTTAATTACACTATGAACTCAAAATTTCAAATAACAAAATCACTGCAAATTCTCTTTAACAACTCGAACTCAAAATCGAAACTTACTACGAGTATTATTAAAAGATTAAAAATATGTATTACAAAATTAATATATTTATATATTTTTTAAATTTATTTACACATGACAAAAAAATCTACAAATACGCAATTTCCGAAAAAATAACAGGTAATTTAATTTGAATACACAATTTTATTGGATCTGGGTGTGTTGCCTTTCTTTTGTCGAGTCTCCAGTAAACTAGGATTTTGCCTGTATCTTACTGAGGAAATATAGCATGAAAAAAATAATCAATACTTCTTTCTGATTTTTAATTATATAAAACCCCGTTGTACATTATCATCAACCTGACAAACACTCGCGATACTCGATTACATATGTATACATCGCGCGAATCAAACTCCTCACACTTTATCACTCGAGACAGACCAAAACGTCCAAACTGCACATAATCATAAAAAAATACAACACTCAAGAGTCACACAAACTTTTGGTACAATTCATTCCTCTTGCAAGCACAATTATTCAAACTCCTGTCGCAATAATACCCTCACTCTGATCGACTGCCTAATCCCCCCCCCTTGCCTTTATTGAATTCGACATCACATTGTATGTCATGGGACGGAACAATAGGCATATTGCCTTTGGGCAAAATATGTTTTAGCTTTAGGGATGGTGAACATTTGATCACAGGGATGGTGAACAATCACAAAAGGCTGCAGCTATTTCCGGATGTTTAAAGAACACTATCTGGAAAAACACTTATATGAACATCCAAAGTAAGGTGAGGATATAAAAGACATGTGTCCGCCCCGTAATTATATACATCATAGAATCCAGAGCTGACACTGTCAGAACCAAAAATCTCCTTCGAACCAGCGAAATGAAGGTACTCAGGAGTATCGCTGGCAAAACCCTTCGTGATAGAGTATGAAACACAGAAATCCGAAGGACGTGCGAAGTTGAAGATATTGTCAGATGGGGACGACAGAGAAGAAGGTTCTGGAACTAACGTGTATCCAGAATGGCGGAACCGAGAGCCGTAAGAATGACCAGGGACAGTATCCCCCAATCGAGCAGACCTCCAGGACGACCTCCCAAAAGATGGAAAGACAGCTGGCAGTCGAGGTCACAAGAGGGAAACGATGATGCAGGACCATAACAGGCCTAAAATAAGGGGAAGAAGAAGAATATTTGATCAGTTGTCATGTGTTAAGTATGAGGATATGAATTTAGTGGCTACAGCTATGCTATAATATGAGGTCTTACCCTAAACTAAAAAAATTGCTTGAGCAAACCTAATAAATTATTTTTCATATATTTTATTGCGTGTTAACATAAGTTGTGTCCGTTTTTTTCCAAATTTAAAAATAAGCACCAAAAGTAAAACACAATTGTAGATGTTATACGTCATTCACCGTACACTTCACAAATATCGCGAGCAGCTTTGGCAGCTTTATTCCCTCGATTGAACGCGAACAGAAGGAGGTGTCGAAAATACTTATTTTCGTCTACTTGACATTCCATTTCGAAGGCTTGTAATCAAATAAACTAATATATGTAACGTAAAAGCAAACACATTATCTTGTAGAGCAGAAAATTTTCTTTCGAATGACGTATAATCTTTACCATTTTGTTTTACTTTTGGTGCTCATTTTTTTATTTGAAAAAAAAAAATGGATACAACTTATGTTAACACCTGATATACGAGTATTATGACTTCATACTTAATTTTAAGAGTCCTAGAAAGTAGGCCATCAAGATCTAGAATGCAATATTAAACCGCAATCTGATCACACACCAGTATTTCTGATACATAACATTGTTTATTTATTTGAATTCTTGAAATTGTATCGTAAATACTTATAAAGAGATATTTGCTATTCTTGGAACCGAGCATGTTAACATATTCTTGGAACCGAGCATGTTAACATAAAGTACAATATAAATGGAAGCATTGTTCCTGTATAATTTTGATAAATTGATGTAAATATGATTTGAAACACGCATTATGTAATCGAGTTATTAAAATCAAGGCTACTTGTTAATACGAGGGTCATCCAGAAAGTAAGGTTACAACATTTATGTTCTTTCCGTGGTTGCAGTCCTAAGACTGGTTTGCAGCAATTTTAACTCTTCTCCTCCATTCCCCCCTGTCCTGTGCGGCTCTTTTTAAGTCTGTGTATGTTGAGCAGCGCACGTCCACCAACAGGTCCTCCAGGTACTCTCGGCGTGGGCGTCCCCTAGGGTTTGTCCCCTCGGTCATGCCCTCCATTATGGCATGCAAGAGGCCCTCTTGTCGTATTATATGCCCGATCCATCTTGCACGCCTTTCGGACAGGATCCTGAGCAGGTGCCTTCCTCCTTCGATTCGTTGGAGAACCTCTTCATTTGTGATGCGGTCTCTCCAGGAAATTCCTAATAGTCCTCTATAGGACCACATCTCAAAAGCCTCTAGTCTTCGTCTATCTCTTTCGGATAGGCACCATGTCTCGCAGCCGTACATCAAGATACTCCATACATAGGTCTTGATGAGGAGTATTCTCAGTTTAAGGTCTATATTATTTGATTCTATTATTTTCGACCTTTTATTAAATGCAAGTCTAGCCTGATGTATACGGCTGTCGACCTCGCTCTTGGACCGACCGTCCCATGTTATTTTGCTCCCGAGGTAGACAAACTCCTCGGTGTTCTTTAGTGGTTTACCCGACATCACTATTCTCATCTGGTGCTGCGCTCGGCCTACAATCAGCATTTATGTAGGATCAAAAAATGCTTGTATTCAATTAAAATTCACAGGATACTTCACAAATATATTAAACTATTTTTCAACGTAATTACCGTCGAGATCGAGACATTTTTGTAGTCGGGGCACCAGCTTTTGTATGCCAGTGTCATATATCTCCGCCGCCAGCTCTTTCAGCCACTTCTTCACAGCTTCTTCGATCTCCTGATCGTTGGCAAATTGTCTGGGTGTAGTACACACCCACGTCTCATCCTCCATCACGATAGAGTTCAGAAAAGCTTCTCCCTCCTGTGCAAAACGATCCAAAAATTCACGCGCGGGTCACGCGATTTTGACGGTGATCCGGTGAGAGCATTCTAGGCACACAACTTCTTGTGACCAAGTTTTTCCAACACAATATTACCAAGGAGACTTCGAGAAATGTCAGGAAATTCTTTGTGAAGGTCGTCAAGCGTCACACGGCGGTCATTTCACACTTGTTCTTCAATTTTTTGCACAAATTCGTCTGAAATCACTGCGTTGCCTCGTCGTGAGTATCAGTACGGCCTTCTCTGAACAACCTAACCCACTTCGTGACATGTTGTCGACTCATCACATCACTACCATAAACTTCCACGAGCTTCCGATGGATATTCGCGGCGGTATTGTTCTGAAAAGTCAAAAAACTGATGACCGCGCGGGTCACGCACGGACGAGAGTTGGCGGAAGCGCGCGACGACCTCTCCATCGGAAGAATTTACTGTGACTGAAAAAAATGGCCGACAAATTCACGGGACCAAACAAACTGACCGTTAGGATCCCTCTACACGCCAGGTGAGCCAACTTTGAAACAAAAATTTTCCCCCGGCCTCAGGAGCCTTCACAAAAGTCTCATTGCAATATTCTAAATATATAGTAAACACTTCACAAAAGTCTCACTACAATATTCTAAATATATCGTAATTTGAATAAACTCTTCACAAAAGTCTCATTACAATATTCTAAATATATAATAATTTGAGTAAACCCTTCACAAAAGTCTCATTACAATATTCTAAATATATCGTAATTTGAGTAAACCCTTCACAAAAAATCAAAATTCCTCAAAAACACGAAAGGGTATTATGATTTTAATCGGGGCTTAAAGTGTTTATAAAAAAAAAACAGTGCACATGAAGAACCGACTCCAAAAATTTTACTTGAATGGAACGATAAATATTTGCAGAGCTGTTATCGAGCGTCACTGAGTGCACGAAACGAATGTTTAGCATCGAAATTCAATTAGTAGTTAGTTTACCTTGACTCTGACATATGAGTAAACATTTTAAAGTAACATTGAGGTATGTTACTTGTCTGGTTAATTCTGAAGAATCGAATTTTTCATAACTTATTCAATTACTAGTAACTTCACCTTGTCTCTGTCACACGAACATGTATGGTATTTTAACGTAACGTTAAAGATCTTATATCGGACGTATGCATCACCCTTAATATGTAAAGATATTTATATATTTCTTTGATATTAGTTATGTAACAAAAATTCTTGATACAATTTGATATTTGTTTGGTTATAATTTGATATTTGTATGTGATTATTTATGTTTGTTTGGGTCCGCGCGGCATCGCCACCGCCGCGGAAATGTAGACTTATGAACGGGCGCCGAGACTAGATCGCTGACCGGTCGGCCTAAGCATTAAGCACTGTGCAACCCTCGAAAATTCTGGTATTTTGTGAGTTGTGAGCGCTTGCGATGACCGACTGACCGTTCATAAGAGGGGTCCCTTTCAAAATAAAGTATACTACTACATTATTCTCAGTACACGGTGTTTTACTTGAGACCTGCTATACCTAAGAGGAATCTCTTCACCATTGCTACCATTTCAACGATCTACGCCTTTGGAATTGGCCTGAATTCTCCGAGCATTGCGCAGCAGTCTATGGTACAGTTCTTTGTACCGGTGCCGTACATATCTGTTACATATCTGTTTCATTCTGAAAAACTTTTTTTTTACAATTTATTCAATTAGTAATTACTTTACCTTGACTCTGACATATGAAAAACTATTTTAAAGTAACGTTGAAACCCGTTACATGTCTGGTCAATCATGAATAACAGATTTTTTTACAACAAAATTCGATCATAGCATAATTGGATATTTTTCATGACTTTGCCCTGAGACCGAATACTGTGACGCGTCCAAAACGTCGGCATGCTTTTAAAACTTAAAGGCTTGTGAAAATAACATAGCACATAAACATAAATGTGCGACAGTTCAAAGAATATCTGGGTTCAAGGTCAAACACCTTTAAATGGAAAGTTACTTTTAATTTTAGCACACGGAGCCCCATGGTTTCGCGTAACTATATTTGGGAAACGCTACTTTTATCTAACGGGCTGGGGACTGAAGGCTGGAGGAGTCATGGGATGACCTCGGTGAGTAGCGGAGAGATTCTTGGTATATATGTGTTTACCAGATGTTCACCTCGATGCACTGACATAGAAATTTCTAGGGCCAATAATATTTCCAATTTATTTTCGTTACTACTGATATGTAAGAATTTGGCATCATCGATAGTAAATGTACAATTAATAAATTGGACAGATTAGAAACCCTAGAAATTTCTAAGTCAGTGCATCGAGGTGAACATCTGGCAAACACTTATATACCAAATCTCTCCACTGCTCGCCGAGGTCATCCCATGCCTCCCCCAACCCCCAGTCCGCAAACCGAATGTTTACGGTAAGAGGTCTTATTTGTGCTCCCTGATGATGAGGGGAAAGCCTTGACACCGGTAGAGTTATACCGTTACAAAAAGTGGAATAAACAGTGTTTGATAAAACAAATTACACAATGTCTTTAAACCTCCACAACGTTAATGCCTTAACTATAGTATAAATAATATAGTATGTATATCCTTTTTTTGGACCAACTATACATTGAGATACGAGTATTTCATCTGAAATAGTCATTGTGCGGTCAAATGCTGTTTATTTTTTATATTTAAATAACCCTATTGCATTTATATACGAGTATTATGTAGAAATAAGGTGATAAAAATACGTATGCAGTCATAATTGGTTGAAAATAAATAAATTAATTGACGCATACTTTGTGGTCGTTTCCTGAGATATAACGGTTGTGTATTACTCATAGTGTTGTATAGGCAATTATGTTTAAATTTATTCATGAATGATTGCAATAACTTGTTTTTTTTTAAGTCAAGTACAGTATTGTTCTTTATAAACTAAATAAAAATACATTTACTAATGTAAATTAACACTTCCTCTCCTGTGATGTGTAACTAGTACACATTGCTTCTAAAAACTTTAATATCTCTATAAATATAATAAATACTGGCTTCAGATTTTAGGTATTCCTCCGTAATACATTTACGTATTGAATGAAAAAAATAATATTAATAATAATTAACACTTATCGGCCACATCAGAGATATTTTATAAAAATTGGGAATAAATTCGTCAATACAATCAAACGTGTGCCAGTGTGTGACTTAGGTATATTCATTCTAAAAAAACCGCTATGGGTGAGGAAGCAACGCTATTCACGTCTCACTCTCACTCTACTTCGGTATATGGGACGCAAGAACTAGAATCTCAGTTCGCTCGGTTCTCTGGCTCAGGTAGCCAGCGGGATTTCATTCGTGGTGGTCTAGATTTCACTCAAAGCATGTTTAATACTTCCTGTCCTGTGATGTGTAACTAGTACACATTGCTTTTAAAAACTTTAATATCTCTATAAATATAATAAATACTGGCTTCAGATTTTAGGTATTCCTCCGTAATACATTTACGTATTGAATGAAAAAAATAATATTTATAATAATTAACACTTATCGTCCACATCAGAGATATTTTATAAAAATTGGGAATAAATTCGTCAATACAATCAAACGTGTGCCAGTGTGTGACTTAGGTATATTAATTCTAAAGAACCGCTACGAGTGCGGCAGCTACGCTATTTACGTCTCACTCTCACTGTACTTCGGTATATGGGAACAAAAGAAATAGAATCTCAGTTAGCTCGCTTCAGTAGCTCGCGGGCTTTCGTTTGAGGTGGTCGTTTCGCCCGTTTTGTGAACGTCGGCCGATGTTTTTTTTTTTTCATGTTTTCAGGAATTAAATTTCAATTATTATCACTTTTGACTTCAAATTTAATTAATTTAAGCGATTGGCTATGGATATTCTTATTTTTAGGAGATATACATCATACTCCTTATATATGTATATGCACCGGGTCTCATTTATCTTATTATATTTAACACTTGCCACCCTATGATGGATAGTGAGTGACCAGGACATAATAAAATAATTTTATAGCTAATTACAAAAAATAACCTAGCAGCTTTTGCATAATTTTCATTTTAAACATATATTTTTCACTGGATGCTGAGCGTCCAGCATAGTGGCTGGCGGAATTGTTTAGCACAGTAAGGCAAGTGTTAACACATACCATACTTTGCAAGTTCCGCAGGTTATTTTCTAAAATAAAAATAATTCTCTAAAATAACGTTCTCCTGATGTCAACTGATGGATAGAACACAAAACACGTCTTGTAGGACCAAATACTGGAACACAAGTCATTTTCGTCCTGACTGATGAATGTGTACATAAAATTAATGTTTTAAGATGAAAAAAATACCCTTTAGCTGAGGAAAATCAAATAGACCTTATTTTCAAAGAAGATATAGTAAGAAGTGAATAATAGAAGATTGTGCATGACGAGATGTACGAATTTCGAATAGCCAAAAAAATCTGCACATTAATCGAAAGTCTAGAGATGTGTTATGATAATCGCAAGTTACACGGCGTGATGGCATGTGGGCGTATTTCTTTTATTTTGCCCTTAAAACAATTATTTTCAAACTTTTAGTTTGATTGTAATTTGGAAAAAGTATTTTAGTACAATTTTTTATGTATGGAAATGAAACATGGAATGGAAAATTGTGTGAAAAGACCTGAATCAATGGTGTAGAAATGCGTGCACTTAAAATAATATATGGGATGACAATGTATGACAGAATATATAATGAATTGTTGAAGATTAATGTATACGTAGCGCTGATGTGTTGTGTAAAATGAAAATTTCCTGTCCAGGGATGATGACGTCCAGCTGTCCTTCCACCTTTTCGCCGGCCTTCCTGGTAATCTCCTGCTGTTAAGGTTTTCAGTCTTTGCCAATCTCATATCCTCCATGCGCTCTACATGATCCCTCCAGAAGAACCTTCTGCTTTTCCCCTACCTAACTATGTCTTCAACACCACAGACAGACCTTATCGTCTTGTAGGATACCTACCTAAATAAATAAATAATTGTCAAAATAAATAAAGGAATTGTTAAACATAATTTATTGTTAAAATAGTTAACATACAGGGTCAATGACCGATGTATTATTTACAATGTAGGATACCTACCTAAATAATTGTCAAAATAAATAAGTGAATTGTTAAACATAATTAAATTAAATTAATTATTGTTAAAATAATAAACATACAGGGTCAGTGACCGATGAAGTACTTATAGATTGTCACACGCCAGGAACGTCAAAAATGTTTACTATTTTATAGTATTTGCGACCTGTCTAGCCGTCTGCAAATACAAATAAATATCTACCTGTAAATCAGTGCACGCGCGAGAGAAGGACAGAGTATGTATCGCGAACTGGTTCACTCACTTGTATAAATTACCTACTCGCCGAGAAATAAACATTGATTATTATTGTTCATTCAGCTGTCAAGGCTTGTATTATTTACCCGCTGTCACTTTCGCTTTTTATCCGCATTCCTGAGTATTTATAAATAAACAAATATAAATCAAGATCATCACGACATATCAAGATAGGCAACTCGCTACATTGATGACCCTGAACAAAAAGGAACGCAGAATTCAACTAAAACGAAGATAGCGATGTCAATATCAACATCATCAGCACATCCTAATAAAATACATGCTACATAGATAACGACCAACGCTATAACAACAATGTGTACTCACAAATAGTATTTACGCTTTGTCTAGCCATCTCCGAATACAAATAAATATCTACCCGTCAATGCACGCGCTAGAGTAAGACAGAATATGTATCGCGAACTGGTTCATTCACTAGTATAAATTACCCACGCGCCGAGAAATAAATATTATTATTGTACATTCAACTGTCAAAGACTTGTTATTAATTACCCGCTGTTCACTTTCGTTTTCATCCGCATTCCTGAGTATTTATATGTATATAAATACAAATCAAGATCATCACGACGTATAAAGATAAGCAACTCGCTACAGTCTCATCAAGTGAATGATATTTTGAAAGGAGATTTAAGAAGTAAGAGATTTAAGAAGTAAGTGTATGGATTGGAAGAGGCGAAATATGTGTTTCAAGTTAGGAAAATCAAGCGCCCTGTCTTCTATGTCTCTCCCAGAAGGGAAACGGCGTAATCTGGCAATATAAATATTGTACTCAATTTTTTATACTTTTAATTTTTTTTCTAAATATAATCGTGGAATAAAAATATATCACTCAGTGGAAACATCCGTCACTAATAAACAATACGAAAAGTGTTGTACAATACATGCCACCTATGAATACACGTATGCGGCGAACACGCGGAATGATTCATGAACAATTTAAGCAGTATGCTATTTTGCGAAACCGTTCCGACCGATTTTTGAGTCACTTTTAGAGATGGGATATTTAATATTATTTTTCTTTTTAATCAACGGTACAGTTTACCTTACAAAATTATTTAAAAAAAGTATTAAGTGCTTCTTTATTTGTAATAAAACAAATAAAAACATTTAATTTTTATTTTGTAATTAGCACTGTTTTATTTGATTTCACTATCGGTATTAACGCCTACCAACTCCCCTTCCCTTATTAACCACTACTTCCCTCTCCCTATCCTGTGTCTAATACAATTATAATATATTTCAGAAGAAATAAAAATTAAGACATCATTCAGTTCATCTTTACCTGACGAGGAAGACGGAGGTCTTTGAAACCGGTAGTGAACTGAAATAAAACAGTGGTGAATGCAAAATAAAAAAATATTAGTGTTTTATTTATTTTAATAATAAATTTATAAACATGTCACAATCATTTATTTTTTTTGATAGTGTATTTTCTAAGATTGAAGAAATTAATAAGTGTTTTATTTACAATACACATAACTACAAAATAATCATAAATCCTAAAAAGGAAACAATTTATAACATTGGTAAGAAAACCACAGAATACTTACAAGAAGACTGTAATAGTAAGACGGTTCTGAATATCTAGAAACGTTGATATTTTGCTCAACCAATATGCTATATAAACTCAAATAGACCTAATACCATAAATAATCATAATAAATGCGAACTTTCGCATTTATTATGCGTTTAATTAAATTAAACGTTTAATTAAAAATCGCACTATTGGTCTATATGAGAACAAAAAAAAACAGATGCGTGAGACTCTCGCGAGGTAGAAGTGAAACTTCTTACCTCCTATGAAAAGTTGATTTCATGCAATGCTTTTTTTTCCATTTGATAACGATTTTTTTTTTGGATTAGGAAAGGGTAATGTGGAATTTAATTCAAGAAAATCTCTCTTAATTTAATAAAAAAAATGTTTTTAATGATAAATAATAATAATTTTAAAAATAAAATAATACACTTAATAACATGGAAATAACATTAATTATTATTAATTATTAATATTAAAATAATTAATAATAATTTATTAATAAATAAAATATTTAATAATCATAAATAATAATTTAATATTAATAAAATAATAATATAATACACCGTTTCACTTTTCGTGACGTTCAAGCCAATTTGCCCTACCGCGCCGATAGAAGTTTCACTTCAAAAAAAAATTTATTTAATTTTGAGGTATTGTGGTTTTTAAAAATTGTCGTCATATTTCGGAATAGTATTTTTTAAATTATATAAATACATACCATTATGCGGTTTCTTTATCGTGATTAAATATTAAAAAATATTCGGTTTATACCGAAGTTAATAAATAAATGACACATATGTTTTCCTACGCAGGATAAAATAAGAATATGAATGCAAAATTCTGGAATTCCATAATAAATGTATGTATGATGTCATCAAATGATGCAACATTAACTCAATATAATTTTCTTAATAAGCCTTATAAGATTGTTCATCAAACTACTCGGTGTTCATAACATCCGTCACTAATAAACAATATCTTGTTATTTTTTCTTAACTATAAAGAACGGTATTTTATTGACCACTAAAAATACTACCTAACTATAGTAAGAGCCGTCTTGAATATGAATGAGTGGGCATTAAATTATAATCAATTTAACTAAAAAAAATATAAACATTAAATAAATAAATAAATAAATATTAGGTTTATTGACAGCAACATAGTATGTACAAGATCACGCCTGAATAACATTTCTAAAAACACATAAATTGCAGACAATACATCAGACGCAGAAGCTATCAAAAGGTCTCGGCTCATCTAATAGCATCCCCTCGGCCAAAATACACCCCACCAATATAGGGCGAACCCAGCCACGGGGACACCAGATGTTTTTCAGCCCACACCCTTAAACACGTAGAAACAGGAATATATACAAAAAAATAAACACAGAAAATAAATATAGTAGATGACAAAAAAAGAAAAAAAGGAAAAAACACATTCAAGAGAGAGTACACCAAAAGGTCCGGGCTCATCCCACAAACATTCCCACGGCCGAGATACACCCCACCAATGTAGGGCGAGCCCGACCGCAAGGGCATCAGGGGGCTTTTATCCCACACCCCCGCATATCTAGATTAAAGAATAAATATAATAAAAAAGAAAAAAAAAACGAAAACGTATGGCAGAAAACAAAATAGAAAGTAAACCCACATATACCACCTCAGGTTAACTGTCAGCAAGAACGAGGGAAAAAAAAAGAAGAGAAAAGCCTCAAAGGAGTCCAAATTTGACATAATGACAAATGGGAAGTAAGATAGTTGAGACAACATTGAAATAGTTAGGCAGTAATACATTGAAATAGATAAGCAGTTTTAAAAGAATTAATGAGGAAATGACGCACAAACACGTATGCACAATCCTCGATTCACCACCAGCGAAAAGAGAGAAAAGAAAGAAAATAAGAAAAGAAAAGCAAACAAGAGACCCATTAACCACTGAGAAACCCATTAACCACCCAGAAGATAACGCTTTAGAGCATCTCTGAAGGTACAACTATTCACCCGCTCCTTCAAGGCCTGGGGCAACTCATTCCAGCATTTGCTGGCTGACTAATTAACATTAATCATACACAAAGCGTATCAGTCAACAATACGTACTCGTACGTGCATCCTACCCACCGTACATAACTTACACACACAAGACAGGTCAAGGCTCAGGAGATCAAAGGCCCTAAAATGCATAAAATAATCAGTAAAAATATTTAATTGAGATCATTGTTAATTATATACTGGTTTGGAAGGTCAAATATTTATGAAAACAATTGAGAATTTTAATATCGAATGGGAAGGTATGCGGATTGCTGTATGCTGATTAACGTGATTAACTTATTTTATAAAAAAAATCGTGGATTCTTATATCGTATACTCTTGATTGGTGTTCGGAAGTTTCGTTTCAAATACCTCACAAAGATGCGGTATTATTAGGATGTATCGTAAAACTAATATTTATCAACACCTGTTTCTTTAAATTCCCATCACTAGCTGTTGCTCTAAATTTGCATCGGTAAGAATATGCGAGATCAATATTGTTATGCATGTACGAGTATGCCCATCAGAGGTTCCCAAACTTACTGAATTAGAGGATTACATTTGAATATAGAAAATGGCTTACTGAACGGAGGATTACATTTGGATATTGAAAATGGTTTACTGAACGGAGGATTACATTTGGATATTGAAAATAGCTTACTGAACGGAGCATTACATTTGGATATTGAAAATGGCTTACTGAACGGAGGATTACATTTGAATATTGAAAATAGCTTACGGAACGGAGGATTACATTTGAATATTGAAAATGGCTTACTGAACGGAGGATTACATTTGAATATTGAAAATAGCTTACGGAACGGAGGATTACATTTGAATATTGAAAATAGCTTACTGAACGGAGGATTACATTTGGATATTGAAAATGGCTTACTGAACGGATGATTACATTTGAATGTTGAAAATGGCTTACTGAACGGAGGATTACATTTGAATATTGAAAATAGCTTACTGAACGGAGGATTACATTTGGATATTGAAAATGGCTTACTGAACGGAGGATTACATTTGAATGTTGAAAATGGCTTACTGAACGGAGGATTACGTTTGAATATTGAAAATAGCTTACTGAACGGAAGATTATATTTGAACATTGAAAATGACTTACTGAACGGAGGATTTCATTTGGATATTGAAAATGGCTTACTGAACGGAGGATTATATTTGAACATTGAAAATGACTTACTGAACGGAGGATTACATTTGAATGTTGAAAATGGCTTACTGAACGGAGGATTACGTTTGAATATTGAAAATAGCTTACTGAACGGAGGATTATATTTGAACATTGAAAATGACTTACTGAACGGAGGATTTCATTTGGATATTGAAAATGGCTTACTGAACGGAGGATTATATTTGAACATTGAAAATGACTTACTGAACGGAGGATTACATTTGAATGTTGAAAATGGCTTACTAAACGGAGGATTACGTTTGAATATTGAAAATAGCTTACTGAACGGAGGATTATATTTGAACATTGAAAATGACTTACTGAACGGAGGATTTCATTTGGATATTGAAAATGGCTTACTGAACGGAGGATTACATTTGGATATTGAAAATGGCAAGTGTTCTGGATCGAAAGTAAACATAAATTCAACTCACTATTCTACAGTTAAAAGGTAAAAGTAACGCAAATGAAATTTTCAGAAAATAAATCTGATTTAACATGCGATTCTGGTGACGCGTGTGAACTTACGTTGACCTGGATAAGTGGCTTGTATGCCAGAGTACAGACTCCCAAGAAATGTCCTCATTGGCGAGCTGACGAAGGGCAGAAAAAGGCACGGTAGTCAATACAAGAGATTGAATGACGTTCTGCTTGAGACGCTTGAAAACATTAATGCTCAGTACAACTGGGAGCAAACAGCAGCAGTTAGAGTTTAACCCTTCCTCCCCTGTGATGTGTAACTAGTACACATTGCTTCTAAAAACTTTAATATCTCTATAAATATAATAAATACTGGGTTCAGATTTTAGGTATTCCTCCGTGATACATTTACGCATTGAATGAAAAAACTAATATTAATAATAATTATCACTTATCGGCCACATCAGAGATATTTTGTGAAAATCGGGAATAAATTCACCGTGCGCTAGTGTGTGACGTAGGTATATTCATTCTAAAAAACCGCTATGGGTAAGGAAGCGACGCTATTCACGTCTCACTCTCACTCTATTTCGGTATATGGGAACGCAAAAAATAGAATCTCAGTTCGCTCGCTTCTCTCTTTTTAGTAGCCAGCCGGCTTTCGTTCGAGATGGTCGCTCCGTCCGTTTAGTGAACGTCGTCCGATGTTTTTTTTTTCATGTTTTCAGCAATTATATTTCAATTATTATCACTTTTGACTTCAAATATAATTAATTTAAACGATTTACTATGAATATTCTTATTTTTTCGATTTTAAATCGCTCATTTTTACATATGTATTGAAAACACATTTAAGGGAATCGGTCCTAGAGGAAGAGATGATGATAGTTGTTGGTAAATAAATAAACTCGTTAAATCGCAATGCGGAAAGAGAGAGTGTTTATTTTTATAGTAACGTAGGTATTTATATCTTTTTGGAATGTGCGCGAGAGTGCGCTCGCGATATGCTTACGTCTCGCTTCTGTGAATGCAGGAAACGGTTATTGTCGTATGTGGGTATTCATCAAAATACGGAACTGGTGAGATAGCCGTGGTGCGTTCTCTTTCTCTGGCGTGAGGTGCGGGAGCTCGGCCGGCGTCAATGGCCGGCATGTGACAATCGGACTGTTTACTATAATTTATCGAGGAATCCGAAGGTCGTTTCATCGGTCATTGACCGTATGTATGCGACAATATTCGGAAACGACCGCCACAACATCACCGGAACGGGCAGATCTTATAGCACATGAAGGGAAAGGTTAATTTCGTACTTAAAAAAAATATTTTTTAAACTTGATTTTAACCTGACAGTATAAATATTGTACTTGATTATTGACTTTGATGTACCAGAGTTAAACTTGAACGTGGAAAAATACTAAAAAAGACCGAATAAATACTGTAGAAATGCATCCATTTAAAATTCGACTTTTGTACGAGTATGCCACCTGCTGGCCTTTATAGGTTCTTTACACATAATAAAATACATGCCCTCACGTTTTCTTCCAGTCGAGATAGGCAAATAATACAGAGCGCCAGACTTTCATATCTCGACACACATTCTTAGCTTCGTCCACATCCATAATACAACTTCAACGATATCGTAAACTTTTAAGTTTCTTTCTTTCAGAAAATCGTTCACTTGATTCAACCACTCTATCCTTGGTCTTGCTTTCATATGCCTTTCAAGCACATTTGCACTGTACATAGTATTTCTTCCTTCATTCGTTCTACATACCCAATCCATATGAGCGTACTATTTTGTATCATACATCTCTAATTATTTCATTCCGTATTCCGTTGTACATTCTTACATCATGTAGTTGTCTCAAAAGCTCTTTAGCAGAATGGTTCTTATTGGAAGAGATGATGATGGTTTGTTGATAAATAATAAAACACGTTAGATCGCAATGCGGAAAGAGAGTCTGTCCAATTTTGTAAGTAACGTAGGTATTTATATCTTTTTAGAATGCGCGCGAGAATGCGCTCGCGATATGCCTACGTCTCGCTTCTGTGAATGCAAAACGATTAATTTGTAGGGAATACCGACATCTCTAAATATTGTCAACATGCACGGTCAACGACCGAAGAATCAACCTTTGAATATGTACAAAGATCACATACCAGAACGTCAATATTGTTTACACGCAAATAATATTAACGTCGCATTCCACGGTAGAAAGAGAACGCATCGCGTTGTCTCACCGTTTCGGCAATAAACATTCTACCCACTATATCATTGGCAACGTCTGCGACCACCTCGGCACGCACAGGAGTGAGATCAAGATATACTGCGGACGCATTCACGCGCCCCGTTCTGAAATTGTATATATACCTACTTATCGACAAATAAAGAGCACTTGTTATTATTCACTTGACCATTCATCGCTGTTTACTATTTATTGATTATTCACTCTCACTTTTTCGCATTACTGAATCAACGTATTTTATTTTAAATACAAAACAAATCATAATCATCACGACGTACGACTAAAGCATACCTACCGCTAAATTGATGACCCCGAACAAAAAGGAACACAGAATTCGACTAAAGCGAATACAGCGATGTCAACAACATCATCATCAGCACGTCCAACAAGGACATCCGCTAAAAATTGTTGTATGTAGGTAACAATCTATTTACGGAACCGGTAAGACAGCGTGGTGCGTTCTCTCTCTAGTATGGAGTGCGGTCCGCTCGGCTATGGGATGAATGACCGGCGGGTGACCTTCGGACTTGTTTACTTAGATTTATCGAGGAATCCGAAGGTCATTTCATCGGTCATTGACCGTATGTATGAACGCCGAGTGGGTGACCGCCACACATGCATTTCTGAAGAAAAAAATAAAATTATATAAGAATTAGTAAAATTACCTACTAAAGGAGATAGAATAACAAAATTTCATATACAAAAATAAATTTATACAATGAGCTAAGAAACAAATGAAAATATTGTTTTTTTTTTTTATTTAAAAGAAACGAACAATAAGTTTTTATTAAAACCGGATAAAAGCCGATAGTTTGGGGACTTCTGGTCTAAAGTATCAACAGACCTTGACTCTTTTTTTATTCTCGTCTGCCGGGCCGCTTGCTTAGCGACTAGTCGAGCATTATTTTTTATCTAATTATATGTTTTTAATCAATTTCATCTAATCCAATCTGCGATAAATATTATATTCTAATTAATTACAATTACTTACTGAAGAGCCCATCCAATGATATACAATAACAATTAATAAATACTTGAAAATTATTCCATCTAACACATTCTATCACATTACATCATGTCTATTATGGGGTAGACATACTTCCATCCATAGTTCGTCTCATACAACTCCTATTCTTCATACTTTTCACCTTTTTCTCTTTCAATATTTGACTAACATGCTCCTCTGCAGTTTTCAAACGTCTTTTTCTTACAATCTTTATCAATGTTATTCCACATATTATTGTCACAATCACATCTTAACTACAATATGAGTTTAATTGTATTATTATCTCATAGCATTAGCTTATTTTTTTTACGTTAGAGTTTTTAATTAAGTACACCACATAATTCTGAAAATGTTTTTTTGTACACAACATTTCTTGTACGAGTATATAACTTAATTATTTATTTTTAACACTTTTATTGCAAATACAATCTAGGCTTATTGCCAGGCGGCAATCTCTTCCAGCCAACCAGACAAAAGTAAATGAAGCAAGATACATGGTTGCACAAATCATTCAAATGACTATCCATCCCCACGAAATCCATAAACACATACGTGAGCATGTGCCCACGAACCCCACAAAGACGGACAATCACCCAATTTTTTTTTTTTTTTATATAAAATGAGATTTCATCAATCAAAAGCAAAGGAAGGGGTGGTGGAGAGGAAAGGAAAAGAAAAATCGGAAATGAAACACGTTATTTTACTGACTAGAAATTAAGAGTTTTTTTCAGTCGCTTCTTAAAGCATGCCAAGGACGGAGCGAGTCTCATATCGGTTTGTAACTGATTCCACAGTCTCACTGCATGGACAGTAAAGGACGACGTAAAAAAGGAGTGGTGAACTGGAAAGGCCAATAAACAATATCTGTTTGAGCGTAGCGCTAATCCATGATTGGAAAGACGTTGAAAGTTTTCGGCGAGATAAGAGGGGGAGGCGGGACAGTTAAGGATATTATGCAATAGATACAGTTTGTGAATTTGGCGTCTATTTCTAATATTCAACCAGTTCAATGCCTTCTGGTATGAAGTTATATGATCGTACTTACGTTGATTGAAAATAAATTTTAAACAAACATATTGAAGGCGCAATTCTGTTATTACAGGATTATCTTCTTGTGATGCTTAGCTCCAGCTATCTCTCCATCGTTTCGGGGGTCTCCCTGGTGGACGCCGTCCATCCGGTACCTCATGCAGAGCTATGTATGAAATTCTTGTGGAATTCATTCTCTGTACTATACATGCTGGTACCACTATTGTCGACGCTGTCGTCCCCATCTGACCACACCTTGGATCTCACAGACCTCTCAGATTGTGGTGTTCCTTATACGATCACGCAAAGTCTTCCCAGCAATAGCGCGTAGAGTTCTCATTTCTGTTGTCCTTAGTATACTTTTGGTCTTAACAGTGTCCGCCCTCGCTTCGATGCCATATGTGAGGATAGGTCGCACACAGGTCTTATAAATGCGTACCTTGCTGTCTGTTCTCATATAAGATACCTTCCCATCCCTACTTTCTACGCCTATACCTGATATTTTAAATGTATGTATTATCTCCCTGTTGAGTTTGTTTGTTATCGCTGCTGTCTATGCCCTACAGTCAACAGTCTACAGTCCCTCAGATGGTAGAGAAGTAAGAGATAAAGAGGTAAAAAAAGCTCATGAAACCTCGCCGCTCTACATCTTTGCACCTTCTTCACTGTCTTCTCCAGCATCGTCACCTCATCTTTACCGTTTTTACCATCGTCGCTACACTGAAGCCCCCGGGATGAGTGGGAGGACGCCTAACCTGAACTGCGCCACCAGGGCCGCTGACATGAGCGTTCGAACGCCTTTTGAGATAGTCACCATGCCCAACTATGGTTGATTCAAATGTAAAACAATGGCTTATTGAGCCTAAAAATTCTCCATAAATTAATACACAAATACTTAATATAAGTATACACATATAAATAACACAATTACACATATGACAAAACATTGGAAAAGGTATTCCCTCAAATCACTGACACGAAGATCTACTGCGCAAATTGAAAATTTCTCAAATATCAAAAATTGAATAAAAGTAAAAGAGCTCGCATCTCTCTCTCTCTGTTCTCATATCTTTATTCCTCCATATGACATCTCTCAGGCAGCCCGCCACAACTGCAGCTTTATCTACCTGAGGCCTTACTTCTCTGGGGAGGTCATGAGAGCTGAGCAGTTCTCTGCCGAGATATCTGAACTGGGTTGCTTGTTCAATTGGCTCGTCACGTACTGAAATTTTACACTCTAGTGGGTCTTTGGAGAATGTCATACACTTTGTTTTTGCTACGGATATAATCATGTTGTACTTTGAGTAGGGTACCAAGAGCAATATTTATGTTTATTTTTTAATAAAAAACTTGATCCGTTAATATTTATGTTTATTTATTAATAAGAAACTTGATCCGTTAATATTTACGTTTCTTTATTAATAACAAACTTGATTCGTTAATATTTATGTATATTTATTAATAAGAAACTTAATATTTATGTTTATTTATTAATAAGAAACTTGATCCGTTAATATTTATGTTTATTTATTAATAAGAAACTTGATCCGTTAATAGTTATGTTTATTTATAAATAAGAAATTTGATCTGTTAATATTTATGTTTATTTATTAATAAGAAACTTGATCCGTTAATATTTATGTTTATTTATTAATAAGAAACTTGATCTGTTAATATTTATGTTTATTTATTAATAAGAAACTTGATTCGTTAATATTTATGTTTATTTATTAATAAGAAACTTGATCCGTTAATATTTATGTTTATTTATTAATAAGAAACTTGATCCGTTAATATTTATGTTTATTTATTCATAAGAAACTTGATCCGTTAATATTTATGTTTATTTATTAATAAGAAACTTGATCTGTTAATATTTATGTTTATTTATTAATAAGAAACTTGATCCGTTAATATTTATGTTTATTTATTAATAAGAAACTTGATCCGTTAATATTTATGTTTATTTATTAATAAGAAACTTGATCCGTTAATATTTATGTTTATTTATTAATAAGAAACTTGATCCGTTAATATTTATGTTTATTTATTAATAAGAAACTTGATCCGTTAATATTTATGTTTCTTTATTAATAAGAAACTTGATCCGTGAATATTTATGTTTCTTTATTAATAAGAAACTTGATCCGTTAATATTAATGTTTATTTATTAATAAGAAACTTGATCCGTTAATAAATTAACACATCACTTCAGATATAATCAATCGACGAGATGGCCAACAGAATCAAACAAATAACCGAACGAGAAATGTTTATTTGCATAATCTCAATCTCAGTGCAAGACGTTATTTATATGCTCGATCGTGTAACCGACATTGCTGGAAGTAATTCGGATACATGCATACCATTATGCCATTTCCCTACTGGGGCACGCAGAGAAGACAGAGTGCTAAAATTTTCTATCACGGCACCCTTTTTTTCATCCTTTTTTCTTTTTCTTTTTCTTTCTTTTCGCTGGTGGTGAATCGGGGATTGTGCGTACGTGTTTGTGCGTTATCTTCTCATTCATTCTTTTAAAACTGCTTAACTATTTCAATGTATTACTGCCTAACTATTTCAATGCTGTTTCAACTATTTCATTTCCCATTTGTCGTTTTGTAAAATTTGGACTCCTTTGAGGCTTTTCTTTTTTTCGTTCTTGCTAACAGTTAACCTGAGGTGGTATACGTGGGTTTACTTTTTATTTGGTTTTCTGCCATGCGTTTTTGTTTTTTTATGCGGGATAGTTTTATGCTAGATATGCGGGGGTTTGGGATGGAAGCTCCCCGATGCCCTTGCGGTCGGGCTCGCCCTACATTGATGGGGTGTATCTCGGCCGGGATAATGTTTGTGGGATGAGCCCGGACCTTTTAATATCTTCTCTCTTGAATGGATTTTTTTTGTCATTTATTTATTTTCTGTGTTTTTTTTATCTTCTTGTTCTACGTGTTCAAGGATGTGGGCTGAAAAACATCTGGTGACCCCGTGGCTGGGCTCGCCCTATATTAGTGAGGTGTATCTTGACCTGGGGGATGTTATTAGATGAGCCCAGACCTTTTGATAACTTCTGTTTTTTTTTAATGTATTCTCTTTTTGATGTGTTCTTGAAATGTGTCTAAATGTATTATATACATACTATGTTGCTATCAATAAACCTGTATTTATTTACTTATTTATTTATATATCTTCTTATAGGACTTATATCCTTTTTCTCATTCTCATTTCTTACCTTTTTTTCAAAATTTCATTCATTTTGTCCAAATATACCCTTCTTGATCGTTCTCTATCATAATTCTCACTTCACTTATTTAATTATTTAATTTACGACACAGCAGTGTATTGGACATACAAATGCACAAATGACAAGTTAATACAAGTACTTTATCTAAAACTAACATGTACTCGTCTATACAAAAATACAGTAATTATAATAACATAGTATTTTTTTTCAATTTTAATATTATTATGTATTTTTAAATTCGATATATGTACACGTATTATTTACTTCATAGGTGGCATATCGGCAGGAGCTCATTTGGACGTTTGAACAACATCTTCAAAAGTAATCTCCCAATATCCTTGAAGCGAAGGGTCTACAACCAGTGTATTCTCCCAGTACTTACGTATAGCTGCGAGACATGGACGCTTACAGTAAAGAACACACAATAGCTCCAGACGTCACAAAGGGGCATGGAGAGATGCATGTTGGGATATACTAAAAGAGACTGTAAACGAAATACCCGGATTCGCAATATAACAATAGTAGAAGACGCTATAAAGGTGTGCATGAAAATGAAGTGGCAATGGGTAGGACACGTATCCAGAATGTCAGACTAACGATTGACATCTGAAATAATCCAATGGTACCCGAGAGGCATGAAGAGGCTCAGAAGAAGACCGAAGGTACGCTGGATAGATGAAATCAGGAAGCATGGCAACATCATATGGCATCAACGAGCAAAAAACTGAACTATTTGGAGTCAACTTGGGGAGACCTTCATCCATTAGTGGATCGACCCTGGTTGACAATAATGATGATGATACACATAAACATACACATACATGCACATAACACATCGATCAATAAGTCGCGGGACTAACTACTAAAACAACATTTGTTTGCCAAAATTCTTCTTTATTCATCAACATAGTCTCTTTCAAGAGCGATACATTCATTCCAACGAGCAAAAAAACGAACTATTTGGAGTCAACTTGGGGAGACCTTCATCTAGCAGTAGATCGACCCTGGTCGACAATGATGTTGGTGATTTATATAACAAAATATTGATAAATTTAATCAAATATACTTACGTAATTGTGGGACAAATATACTTACGTAATTGTGGGACACATATTTTATGGTAGTAAAAACTTAGTTTTGTTATTAGTGATACAACGCTTACTTAGAACAAAATCAATTATATTTCTCTAAAACTTTATGGATAGATCTTAAAATTTAGCAAACACTTAGGCTTTGTTGAATCTATTATATATTTCGTCCCCCCTCCATTCAACATGTTATAATGTCTCATAGTCTTCTTTTTCACGTAGTCTTTCATTCGTTATCCCTCATGGATTATTCTCAGTGCACGAATTCATTCGTTATCCCCCATGAGTTATTCTCAGTACACGCATTAACTCGTTATCCCCCATGGATTATTCTCAGTGCACGCATTCATTCGTTATCCCCCATGGATCATTCTCAGTGCACGAATTAATCCGTTATCCCTCATGGATTATTCTCAGTGCACGCATTCATTCGTTATCCCCCATGGATTATTCTCAGTGCACGAATTCATTCGTTATCCCCCATGAATTATTCTCAGTACACGCATTAACTCGTTATCCCCCATGGATTATTCTCAGTGCACGAATTCATTCGTTATCCCCCATGAATTATTCTCAGTACACGCATTAACTCGTTATCCCCCATGGATTATTCTCAGTGCACGCATTCATTCGTTATCCCCCATGGATCATTCTCAGTGCACGAATTCATTCGTTATCCCCCATGGATCATTCTCAGTGCACGCATTCATTCGTTTCTCTATGTTGAAACAAATCTTACCTTTCTCTCTGTTAAAATGAAAAAAAATTAACAGAGAGAAAGGTAAGAAGTTTGAAAAACCGGATATAAACGAGGTGAAAGAAGTCATAATCGATAGAAATGAGATATGTCATATCTTAAGAGATATCGTGTGATTTTATTTATGTAAGTAATTTGAACATAAGAATACAAAATTGTTCAAGTAGCCTAGATATACTCGTAAATGTATATACTAGACAAGGTATGTGATGAAGTGCGAGTATAAAGAACAAGTGGAATGCAGCGTCACTTTTCCAAATTCACGCCAATTGATTACTCACTTTAGTTGGCTCAGATATTTGCAACACTGCGTAATGGAATGAAGGTATTTTTATATAATACGTACTGTATAACACCGAAATGTAGCAGATCCAGGTTGAAGGACCACTTTGTACAGCACCGGTACAAAGACTGTAAAATAAATGGATGGCTGCCGATTTCGGTTCACGTTATGCTTTTCCGGTGAAAAGTAGCAGGGTGAAGAGATTCCTCTTTAGCAGGTAGAAGTTGATCGTAAAAACACAGTAGACTTTCCAGAAACTAAGAATATTTTGTTTTACGTTTGTCGCTCCGTAGCTCATCGTAAGCTACTATTTTCGTCCGTGTATACCGTCATGGCTTGCGAGATACTATGTATTTCGCGCGTTTTTCGCTTGCATGGGCCGACCGTCTTTTGATAGCTATTGCGAAGGCCACGCATAAGGAACATTTCATTACAACAGGTAGGTACACAACAAGTACATTTTAACATATCATATGTTTTTGGGTGACGTATACGTCCGATGCACATACATTTAAAATTATTTATATATTTCCTATTTGAGTGAGCAGCGATAATAGTGTCAGATTTTAATATCCTGACATAATAGATACAGTCAAACCTCGGGTCACGAACGTCTCTAGTCACGAACAAATCGGCTTACGAACACAATTTTCGAACAAATTTTGACTCGACCTGCGTACAATGCCTCGGCTCACGAATTAGTTGTAACGGCGCATTACGCAATTACGCATTAGTTGTTCTCAGGTGCGCGCGTTACGAGACCGAGCCTCGTTCGGGCAAATCTTGTTTCGACTTGTTGGGTGTTTCTCTCGAGCGTCGTTTGGGCAGATCTTGTTTCAACTTGTTTTCTCCGAACGGAATATATTTTCGTATAGAATTTATTCATTCACAGTTCTTCATTGTGTTACGTCGCGTGTTAAAAATCCGACTGTTAAGTGGTTAAGATTTCAATGTAAATACACAAACACACACACATGACATTTACAAAAAGGGTGCCATCATCGTGTCGTGTACCTAACTTAGGATAACCCATCGCATTTATTCAGCTCATTTAATTTTTTTTCCACTCCTATACATCAAAGTCGTCACTAAAATACTACTAACGACTATCATATAATGAGATTTTGATACTATCCGGTAATAATATATTTGTTTTAGTACCTCATTGACGTTATTTCCTATCGCCGTTCAATATCCCACCTAACTCTTTCATCATCTGAGAGAATACTACCTAAATAGCAGCAACTTCGTTAATCTATCATTGTTCACTCATATATCGTTTAAACTTTTCCTTTCACACTTTCTATCACCATAACTTTAGATTTTGCAGCATTCATTATCAAATCTTCCTCTTAACATCTATCATAAATTTTCAGCGTCTTCCAATCATGGATTAGCGCTACGCTCAAACAGAGATTGTCTATTGGCCTTTCCAGTTCACCGCTCCTCTTTTTTTACGTTGTCCTTTACTTTCCATGCAGTGAGACTCTGGAATCAGTTACAAACCAATATAAGACTCGCTCCGTCCTTGGCATGCTTCAAGAAGCGACTGAAAAAACTCTTGATGTCTAGTCAGTAAAATAACGTGTTTCATTCCCGATTTTTCCTTTCCTCTCCCCCATCCCTTCCTTTCCTTTTGATTGATGATATCTCACTTTATATGAAAAAAGAATGGTGGGGTGATTGTTCGTCTTTGTGGGGTTTGTGGACATATGCTCACGTATTTATTTGTGGATTTCGTGGGGATAGATAGTCATGTGAATGATTTATGCCAAGTAACTTGCTTCATTTACTTTTGTCTGGTTGGTTAGAAGAGATTGCCGCCTGGTAATAAAACCCGGTAGATTGTATTTTCAATAAAAATGTTTAATAGATAAATAAAATTATCATACAATTTACTTATCAAATAATATGATATATTGATAAATTAGTATTTGATAAAAGAGTAAAATTGTTTGTTATTTATTATGCTAATAAGAAATAGATTAACTCTTATAGGCTTAGTGGTCCACGTTATGTACCACCTTTTTTTGACGCAGTACTGCGCAATGTTACACGCAATGTACCACTTATTAAACCTTTCTCTATTGCTGCACGAACGCTCAGATTATGTACCACTTCGTATAATATAATACTTATGACTCATATCCGCACAGCTGCAGGGTCTTGTCCTGTTCAAATTCATTTAGCTTCTAATATTATTGACAGTTAGTTGTTCTTGGTGTGCCGAATTGTGAGTATAAAAGATAACGTTATATATTTGTATTAAATTTTAATAAAAAATAGTTGTGTTGAGATAAAATTGACTTCAGTAATTGTGGTAAATTTATATTTAGGTTAAAAATTAATTTTACTCGGATGTATTTCGGCATTATTTGTTGGTACATTAGAAGTAGCAGTGGAAATATGGACTAGTGGTACATAAGTTGTACCACCTCACCAGGAGTTCCTTGACCTACCGAGGAAGTGGAAATATGTTAATTTAGCATTTGTATGTATCATTTTTCAAACACGTTAAAAAAATTATGAGAAACTTGACTTTTTATTTTTTGTGCAGCCTGAGTAAAAATAAGGGAAGTTTACCTGTGCCTGAAAGGTTTAAGAAGCGGATAACATAAGATAATGGTAGCATAATAAGTGTTGTACTGTATGGTAATAATACATGCTAAAAATAAAGTTTTTCACTACCGTAACTTGTGATTTTGCAACATTAATTTACTGATCTTTCGTTTCACATCTCTCACACAATTTACGTACCAAACTCACTAATTCATATTCATTCTCGAGTATTTATTTCATGAATTTATTTTTTTAAAATCAAAGTTTTTTTTGAAAATAAAATAAAATAAAACTGTTTGTTTTCTTTAGTAGTGAGATTAAATTTAATAATAAATTTATCAATTCACGCATTCATTTTGAAAGCGGTTACAAGTCTTTGAGTATAAGACGGCGCTGGCGCATTGAGAGACGATGAATTATGTCAACATCTGTGTTGATGTCACAAGAAAATCAGAAATATCCAATCGCAACTTATAATCACCGAATTCTCTCTGAGTTTTTCAGTAACTTTGTTTTCAAGAAGGGGTTGAACGTGAGAAATAGAAGAAGAAATTCACATATCGTCACTATAGTATACAATTATTTACTGTTCCGCCGGCACTCTTACCTCGACGAGAATATTCAGCGTCTTTCGATCATGGACTTGCACTATGCTCATAGAAATATGGTGCCTTGACCCCAGTTACCGTTCTTCTTGAATAATGGTCGTGAACTCTTATATATGAAGGAATATACGCCAACGTCAAGTAATTGACTTTCCCAGTTCACCGTTATCTTCTTCTTGAATAATGGTCGTGAACTCTTATATATGAAGGAATATACGCCAACGTCAAGTAATTGACTTTCCCAGTTCACCGTTCTTCTTCTTCTTGAATAATGGTCGTGAACTCTTATATATGAAGAAATATACGCCAACGTCAAGTAATTGACTTTCCCAGTTCACCGTTCTTCTTCTTCTTGAATAATGGTCGTGAACTCTTATATATGAAGGAATATACGCCAAAGTCAAGTAATTGACTTTCCCAGTTCACCGTTCTTCTTCTTCTTGAATAATGGTCGTGAACTCTTATATATGAAGGAATATACGCCAAAGTCAAGTAATTGACTTTCCCAGTTCACCGTTCTTCTTCTTCTTGAATAATGGTCGTGAACTCTTATATATGAAGGAATATACGCCAAAGTCAAGTAATTGACTTTCCCAGTTCACCGTTCTTCTTCTTCTTGAATAATGGTCGTGAACTCTTATATATGAAGGAATATATGCCAACGTCAAGTAATTGACTTTCCCAGTTAACCGTTCTTCTTCTTCTTGAATAATGGTCGTGAACTCTTGTATATGAAGGAATATACGCCAACGTCAAGTAATTGACTTTCCCAGTTCACCGTTCTTCTTCTTCTTGAATAATGGCCGTGAACTCCTTTATATGAAGGAGTATACGCCAGTGTCAAGTGATTGACTTTCCCAGTTCATCTTTCTTCTTCTTCTTGAATAAGGGCGTTACATCATATATATGAAGGCGTATACGCGAGTGACAAGTGATGGGTTTTCCCAGTTCACCGTTCTTTTTCTTCTTGAATAATGGCCGTGAACTCTTATATATGAAGGAATATACGCCAACGTCAAGTAATTGACTTTCCCAGTTCACCGTTCTTCTTCTTCTTGAATAATGGTCGTGAACTCTTATATATGAAGGAATATACGCCAACGTCAAGTAATTGGCTTTCCCAGTTCACCATTCTTTCTCTTCTTGTATAATGGACGTGAAATCCTATATGTGAAGGCGTATACGCGAGTGTCAAGTGATGGACTTTCCCAGTTCACCGTACTTCTTCTTGAAAAATGGCCGTGAACTCCTGTATATGAAAGAATATTCGCCAGTGTCATGGACTTTCCCAGTTCACCGTTCCTCTTCTTGAATAATTGGTATACGCCATTGATAAGTGATGGACTTGCCCAATTCACCGTTCTTCTTTTTCACGCCGTTTTTTTTACTTTCCATGCAGTTAAAAACACTTAAATGTAAAGTCAGTAATGTAAGTTGCTTCATGAACGATTTTCCTTTCCTCTCCACCATCTCTTCCTTTTTCATTGATTGATGAGATCTCAATTTCATTTGAAATATGTATTTTGCTGGTGTACAGCACCGTACAAAGACTGTTGAATAGGTGGATGGCCACCGCTCTATAATCGGAGATTTCGGCTAACTTTATCCTTTTCCGGTGAAAGGTAGCAGGGTGAAAAGATTCCTCTTTAAAGGCAGTAGACTGGAGTGAACTGAGAATGTATTTTTGACGTTTTGCGCTCCTTGTGTGCGGTCAATCGCTCATCGTAAGCGCCTATTTTGCCGTCATGGCTTGCGAAATATTACATATCTCGCACGTTTTCGCATGCATGGGCCGACTTTTGATACTATCTCTCGCGGATGCCCCACATAAGAAACATTTCATTACAACAGGTACACAGCAAGTACATCAAACACACATCAAAATATAAAACAAGAAAATATACATCATACAACATACGTGAATTTTCCGACCATGTGACTTCCCTTATTTCCTTTTGTTTGGTTAGTTGGAATATATTACCACCAAGCAATAGCCTCACCAGATTGTTTAAGAATGAAGTGTTAAATTAAAAGTTTAGCTAATACTCTCGTTTTCATAAATAAATAAAATGAGAATGAAACAACCCTTTATCGCAATAAAATCGCACTTAACAGTTTGAACCTAGATTCGTTTTTATGTGATAAACTAGTTTTGCATTGAGTCCCGGTCTCGTGATTTTACGTGATCGATACCTCTTCTAAAAAAAAGACAGACGTGTATTACTAGCATCTGGCAAATATTTTTGTAAAAAAATTCAGTCTATAAACGAAAATCTCCTAATTTCTAATAATAAAAATATTAATGAATTCTGAGGTCGCGTTATCAACGTGCACTCAAGTGTCAGATCCTGAAGATTTTGACATGTAAATCTGGAGACTGACTACAGTCTCCGGATCCTAATATAATAAGGGATTTACAGGACACAATTTGTTCAAGAGCATGTCAGAATCTGTACAGGTGGCCCAATTCGCTATTTCGCACATTTTAAAAAATTCAATTTTTTAAATACTTTTGTCAATAATGCAAAAAAATGTTCGTTTCCACGCAGTCGCTCCCACTTTTCTGGAAGAACTATAATAAATGGAACGCAATAAACAATATTGGAGACTCGTGTGCTAAAATAAAAGAGTCAACAATGAAAGGTTCCTGGAAACAATTATGCCCCCAAATGATGAGTGATTTTATAAATTCTGAAGAAACTCCAGAAACTATCACAAATGAAATAGTTAGCCTAATGATTGAATTAAACTTGAACGTCAACAACGAAGATGTTAATGAGTTGATTGAATCTCTGTATCGGACGTGTGCCGTCACCCGTGTATGTGTGTATGTGATATGATGAAAAGGACATCGTGTGTAGATCTGTATTATTAAACTTATATGTTGTAATTCATAATTCATTCTATTTGTATAATCATTGTATAAATCTGCTATATAACTTGTCATGTAAACTCTGATATATGTTCTTGTATTTTTAATAATGTGTAGAATGTCTATGTCATATGTATGTCTGTTTGACTCCGATCGCATTCGCGACCGCATTGGAAATATGTGACTTGCAAAGCGGTACGATCGGAGTAGGTCTGGGTTCAGTCGGCGTAAGCAGGGCCCAGACCCCGAAAGTTGTTGTATTTCACGGACAATGGGCGCTTGTGACGGCCGACTGACCATTAATATAGAGGGACTCCTAATTTTGAAACCACTTTCCCCGACACGAACTCCATAGACGCCGCTATAAATGACTTCACAGCCACCATCAAATCCGCTCTCACATCCTCTTCAAAAGAGAGACCAGCCGATAAACCCGAACTTCCCCTTCCTTCACATATCAAAATACTGATTATGGAAAAAAACAAAGCCAGAAAACTGTGGCAAAACACAGCTGTCCCCTCTTATAAGACCGACTACAACAGACTAGTCAAAAAAATCAAACACCTCCTCCAGCAACTCCGCAATGACAAATGGTCAGACTTCGTCGAGTCCCTCGAATATAATGATGGACTCAAATGGAAATTAACGCGCTGCCTTAGAAATACGCCCTCCCGACCCAGCTCTCTTCAAGGACCAAATGGCCCCGTTTTCTCTGCTCGCGACCGCGCAGAGACCTTTGCTGACTCTCTAGCAAACATCTTCTCGCCTAATGCAGACCTCTCTGACCCCTCTCACTCAATAATGGTCGACAACGCAGTCGTCGACATATTAAATGAGCAAACCCCCCCCACCACCGATTTCTTCTCACCGATAGAAATACAATCTATCATAAAAAATCTCATCAATAAAAAAGCACCCGGCCCCGATAAAATCAATAATCTCACCTTGAAAAAACTTCCGAAAAAAGCCATTTACGCCCTTACTGCCATCTACAATGCCTGCCTTCGACATAAATTCTTTCCGACCCCATTCAAAAACGCCGACGTCATCATGTTCCCCAAACCGGGTAAAAGCCACATTATCCCCGAAAATCACAGACCGATCAGCCTGCTCCCGACTCTAGGTAAAGTGCTCGAGAAATTAATCCTCGAACGTCTCTCGACAGAAACATACTCACGCAACATCATTCCAGATTCGCAACACGGATTTAGGCCATTACACTCTACCAACCATCAGCTTCTTCGCGTTGTAGAACACATAATAAAATCCTTCAGAGCCAAAGGCCTCACGACCCTCCTTTCACTAGACGTGGCGAAAGCCTTCGACACAGTCTGGCATAACGGACTCATATTCAAACTGCACAAATCAGGTATTCCCCTCAGACTAGTGCAAATCATCGCATCATTCCTCGAAAATCGCTCCTTCTCCGTCAAAATAGACGGCATAAACTCATCCCCACGCCCCATTCTGGCAGGAGTACCCCAAGGTGCACTGCTGTCCCCTATCCTGTATAACATATACACGAGCGATATGCCTCAATTTTCACGCACACATTGTATCACCGCGCAATACGCTGACGACACAGCCTTCCTCTCTTCATCGAAATATGAGTCCGATTCCCACGATAGACTGCAAGACTTCATTCCCATTTTGGAGCACTGGTGCACCAAATGGAAGATCAAAATAAATCCTTCCAAAAGTACAGCTGTCCGCTTCTCACGCAGATATATCGAACCCGTCAGAACTCTAAAACTCTTCGGCCAGAGCGTACCATGGACGAAACACGTGAAATACTTAGGCCTCACCTTGGATAGTAAACTCTCGTGGTACAAACACGCCCATAATATTAAATCAAAAGCTCACGGAACACTCAAATCATTATATCCCTTGATCTGTAAATACAGCAAACTGAGCCCGCGCACTAAACTCCATCTCTATAAAGCGATCATCAGACCTCAACTGACTTACGCCCTTCCGGTCTGGGGCCACGCGAAGAAATCAACTCTACATCACATTCAAGTCATTCAAAACAAAGCCCTCCGCATAATCTTAAAAGCACCCTACATAGTACGTAACTCTAGACTCCACGCGGATATCAAACTACATACCATCCCCGAACATATGCGCGCTCTGGCCGAGAGGTTTTACAGCTCCGTATCCTGTCATCCCAACCCAATCATAAAATCCTTAGATAACTACAGCGCTAACACCAGATTCAGACACACTCGCCCGAAATCAATATTACGAAACGCCCCTCCGAACCCCCACTCCTTAACCGTAATCATCCCCCCAAATGACCCACCGATCGTCACTCTGGACACCCCTTCATCGACAGCTCCTCCGCAAGACAGTTTACCCCCTTAGGCAACCGCATTTACCACCTTCAATAAACATTTTTTACATTTTTAATATATTTATATAAGTCACACACGTCTCCTTATCCACTTAATTACCTATATATATTTACATACTATATTCACTTTCGTACTATATTTTATTCATAACCATTATTTTTCACCCATTCAGTATATTACCGTGTGTGACGACACAACTAAATGTATATTCTTATGTAATATTATGTATATACTATCACATTTATTTATGTATTTAATCGTTTTATAATTTCTCATAATCATCCATAAAATCAACACATTTACCACAAACCTATCCTTTCCCGACTCCTAAAAAGATCCAAAATTTCCAAAATATCAAAACAGTCAGAACTTATCCGATGAAGGAGTAAGGTGTCCTACCATCGGACCGAAACTCCAAACAAGTTATCAATCACTAGCATTTTGAAACCATGTTCTGCTCACTTCTCACTTCGAAATAAATTCTCAGTAATACCGAATTTACCGTGTTTTTACTTGAGACCCGCTACCATACATCGTCTGCCTGAGAGGAATCTCTCCCTGCTCTTCTTCTTCTTCTTCTGCTGGAGCTTCGCTACGGAATTCGCAAAGTGGATTCTTCGAGCGTAACGCGGCAACCAACAACCTATATACAGTCTTTGTACCTGTCCGGTACAATCTCACTCAGTACATCTGTCAAATGAATACTTAATTGAGCAACAAGAGTTAAATGAAAACAATCAAATTTAGGAACACAATGAAAGTGAGAAAGAAGAAGCTGATAAAATCGTCAAGACTTTGACAATAAAAAATATGAATGAAGCCTTCATGCATCTTGACAACTTTTTTAATATCATGGAAGAATGTGATCCCAATGGAGAACGTATATCTCGAGTACGTAGGGCGATTGAGAAAGACACAGCATGTTGTAGAACTCTTTATCAAGAAAATAAAACAAAGGGTGGTATTCAACTAACTCTTGATAAGTTTATAAAGAAAACACCTGAAAGCACTTAAATACGCCTCGTTAACTCAATTATTTATATTGATGAATAAATATTTTTAATATATTATTGATAAATAAATATTATTAATAAAAAATAAATATTTTAAAATAGAATTTTTGATGTTTTTTTACATCCCTCTACTTTCGAACATTCAACATTCGCACACATTGTCAGGAACCAATTATGTGCGAAAGTCGAGAGCCGTCTGTATACTCGTATGTATTAGGCGTTAACATAAGTCGTGTCCGTTTTTCTAAATTTAAAAATGAGCATCAAAAGTAAAACAAAATGGTAAAGGTTATATATACGACATTCGAAAGAAAATTTTCTGCTCTACAAGATATTGTGTTTGCTTTTACGTTACATATATTATTTTATTTGATTACAAGCCTTCAAAATGGAATGTAAAGTAGACGAAAGTGAGCATTTTCGACACCTCCTTCTGTTCGCGTTCAATCGAGGGAATAAAGCTGCTCGCGATATTTGCGAAGTGTACGGTGAAGATGCTATGAATAAAAGGACAGCTCGTCGATGGTTTTTGCGTTTCAACGATGGTAATTTCGACCTGAAAGACATGGAGCGTTCCGGACGAGCAGTGGACTTCGATGAGGACCGCTTAAATCATATTATTCACGAAGATCCCCTTCAAACTACCGTAGAATTGGCAGAACCGATGAATTGTAGTCACATGACTGTATACCGCTATCTCAAATCAATGAGAAAAGTCCAGAAGTTCGGCGCTTGGGTTCCACATCTTTTGAGTGAAACCAACAAAAATTAACGTTCGACAATTTCTGCTGGTTTGCTCGCGCGTCGTAAATCAATAATGTACAATACATAAATATATATTATTTTGTGTAAAGTGTAAAACATCGTACATCTGGCGGGCTTATTGCTTTAATGATATTTCTTCCAACGAACCATTTCATCTTGGAAACAATAAACTGTTTAAAAAAAGCGCTTAAATTTGAGTAAAAAAAAAAATCATGTACGTATCAGTAATGGTAGAACTGGAGGGAAAAAATGGGATGAAAGGATATTTTGATTGGTCCAACATTTTTTCAATTCTCTCTTAAACGAAAATAAGGATGGTGCACATCAGATAAATCTTGAAACTTCGTTCTATAGTCACGCCAATTGAATCGCAAAAGAAAATGTGTAAAATATGACGCTATGTATTGATTTGCAAATATGTGTCTAATCGACTGATCGAAGATATTGTCCATATTCTAAAAGATATTGGAGTCATATACAAATTTACACAAATTTTGTAAATTTACACAAATTTACACTTAAATTTACACTGTAAATTTACACATATTTAAACAATGTTTACACATTGTAATTTATTTTATCAAACACTGTTTATTCCACTTTTTGTAACGGTATAAAGGATTTCACCTCAATATGACGCTATGTATTGATTTGCAATTATGTGTCTAATCGACTGATCGAAGATATTGTCCATATTCTAAAAGATATTGGAGTCATATACAAATTTACACATTGTAAATTTACACAAATTTACACTTAAATTTACACTGTAAATTTACACAAATTTAAACAATGTTTACACATTGTAATTTATTTTATCAAACACTGTTTATTCCACTTTTTGTAACGGTATAAAGGATTTCACCTCAATATGACGCTATGTATTGATTTGCAAATATGTGTCTAATCGACTGATCGAAGATATTGTCCATATTCTAAAAGATATTGGAGTCATATACAAATTTACACATTGTAAATTTACACAAATTTACACTTAAATTTACACAAATTTACACTGTAAATTTACACAAATTTAAACAATGTTTACACATTGTAATTTATTTTATCAAACACTGTTTATAACAAGACTTGTTTTGTGCTCCCCTGAAGGTGAGGTGAAAGCCTTTATATCTTTACAAAAAGTGGAATAAACAGTGTTTGATAAAACAAATTACAATGTATTTAAACCTCCACAACGTTAATGCCTTAACTATAAACAATATATAAAGATTGTAAACATTACAGTTTTCTTTTAATTTAAAATATAACGTTAAATAAATATTTCGTTATGTCTGCAAAATAAAGACGTAATATCAATTGTCAAATGTGAATTTCTTGAAATAAAATTTGAACACAAGAGAAGTTGACATATACGATATAATATTTTCTCTAAACATTTCTCGGATTAATTAAATCGTTTACTTTCTACGCGTCTTCAATTTATTGATTATATTTTACTGTAGGCAAGGTGACTTAGTCAGAATTTTTAGACAAATAAGTTTCAAAGGAAATTTATTGAAATGTTACGAGAGATATCGAACGGCGCATAGCAATAGGATGAAAGTAATTGGAACACTTAACATATATTCTATAAATTTACATTTTCAACATCTTCTAGGATGATAATCCACAACACTATTTTAGTTTAATATTTGATGTATGGAAATGCAACGTGGGCGTGGAAAAATGCTAAAAAGAGCTAAATAAATGCTGTAGAAATACGTGTTCTAAGAATAATACAAGGGTTTTTAATCTATGACAGAATACGGAATGAAGTGATTAGAGATGTATGTGAACTAATGATATTTGTTGAGTAAGATGAAGAAGAGCACGCTGAGATCGTTTGATCGTGTGGAACGAATGAATGAAGAAAAATGAATGTGAGTTGAAGGTATTTTAGAGGTATACCAAAGAGAATATGGTTGATTCAAGTTAATGATATTTTGAAAGAAGGAAAAGTAAGAAGTAAGTTAAGTTATATAAGCTGTGTGAAAATGTGCATGGGTGAGAAAAAGGGAAAAAATGTGTCGAGATAGGAAAATCTCGTGCTTTGTCCTCTTTGTCTACCCCGGTTGGGTAACTGCATGATGGTATGTATGTATGTAATTTTAAGAGGCAATATCTTGAAAGTTTTAATCAATCTCCAAATCATTGCTGGAGTTTATGTTTATCTTCTTCTTCCTGATGTCATGTCAGGTCCCCCTAACGTTGACTATCACCTGAGAGTAGGCATCTTTGTCCCCGGCAGCCCGAAAAAGATCCCCAACGCTCCTTATACCAGTACAATCACGTAGCCAGGGGATTGGCCTCCTGCCAACACCTTTTCAACCCTCCATCTTGCCTTGGATGATCAGGTGCAGTAATTTGTACTTTGCTCCTTTAAGTACATGACCGAAATAGGACACCTTTCGGATTTTAATATTAGTCACCAACTCTCTATTAACTTTGGCTCTTTGAGGAACCCTTGTGATGCTGACCATATCCGTCCAGGGTATCCGTAGCATTCTCCAGTGCATCCACATTTCGAATGCTTCCAGTCGGTTCATACTACCAACTTTGAGGGTCCAGTTTATATGTATATTGATGCATTTTAGAAAAAATATATATATGTAAACGAAACAAGTATTTTTTCCGATACTTAACACATTTAACAAATGACTTGAATGATAGTGAAATAGCAAAATGCATTCTAATGACTTAATCGCATAGCGGTTTCAAACTGCATGTTACATGATAATTTATTGTTTAAACAATTCCTGTGTTTTAATTACGCTGGTAAATTACATGTTTACTAGTAAATGTATAATGCTAGACCGTACTCTAAGAAAACATGAGATATTAAATTAATTTTTTAATGCTGTCTTAAGCCCTCAAGCATTTTTATTATGTACCAGCTTTTCCACTTCAGTTAGCACAGTCTTGACGGATCAAACTAAAAGTTGCTATGGCAAGGAGATCAAAGTTCTATAACGTTCGACATGTGTTTTTTTACTTTAGTAATAATTAGTTGAACATATTTATATTATATTGCTTAGTTAAGCGATATAAATTAATTTCCTTTCCGTGGTTGCAGTCCTAAGACTGGTTTGCAGCAATTTGAACTCTTCTCCTCCATTCCCCCCTGTCCTGTGCGGCTCTTTTTAAGTCTGTATATGTTGAGCAGCGCACGTCCACCAACAGGTCCTCCAGGTACTCTCGGCGTGGGCGTCCCCTAGAGTTTGTCCCCTCGGTCATGCCCTCCATTATGGCATGCAAGAGGCCCTCTTGTCGTATTATATGACCGATCCATCTTGCACGCCTTTCGGACAGGATCCTGAGCAGGTGCCTTCCTCCTTCGATTCGTTGGAGAACCTCTTCATTTGTGATGCGGTCTCTCCAGGAAATTCCTAATAGTCTTCTATAGGACCACATCTCAAAAGCCTCTAGTCTTCGTCTATCTCTTTCGGATAGGCACCATGTCTCGCAGCCGTACATCAAGATACTCCATACATAGGTCTTGATGAGGAGTATTCTCAGTTTTAGGTCTATATTATTTGATTCTATTATTTTCGACCTTTTATTAAATGCAAGTCTAGCCTGATGTATACGGCTGTCGACCTCGCTCTTGGACCGACCGTCCCATGTTATTTTGCTCCCGAGGTAGACAAACTCCTCGGTGTTCTTTAGTGGTTTACCCAACATCACTATTCTCATCTGGTGCTGCGCTCGGCCTACAGTCAGCAAAATTAATTAATTAATAGTCAGCAAAATTAATTAATTACAGTAAATTAATTATTAATCGCATATTAGATACAGAAAACCATAAATTAAGATGTAAAACGATCTAAGAGTAAAACCATTCCGACGGCGCCCGCTAGGAAAGCGTGAATGCTAACCGTTTGACTACTGACGTATCGATATAAACAATCTCAAATTGTCGTTAAATTAAAAATTAAATCCATATAACATGAATAGAAAACAATAAATGAAATAATTAATCATCAGTATCACACAATGCCCCTATTGGGGTAGTCAGAGATATCAGATCTCCACTTTATTCTATACAGGCACACATATTACGCTCTTGTCACGTCAAGTGTGGAAAAAATTTAAAATATTGAAAAATCTTTCATCAAAAACAATTCTGTCATTCTCCCAATTTTGCAGTTGAGAGATCTCCTGACAAAACATTGAAATATTTTAATGTCATAAGGGAACTATTCTTGAAATAAAAAAAAAAGCACGACGTCAGTTTCCTAAACTTTTGATTGAGTTGTTACGCGATTTCCCGTTGTACCAAAAGTTTTCAAATAAACATTCGTTCCTTTTCAGCGGTTTGTATTTTTTTTATTTTTCAACCTTTCAGCTTAGCAACTCAATTTATAACCCGTAATTTTTCACGGGTAACAGCTAGTATATGACATAATAAATGTGTTGAAATTTTCAGCAGTCAAACTTCATTATGTAAACACGTTTTTTCAGGATTGTGCAGCCATAGGAAATACTTGAAAACAACAATTTTTTTTGAGAAGTCTTATCAAAATGTTTAATGTTGTATGAATACTATATAACATATACGAGTATACACTTCACTACACCCAAAGCCGAATGTGTAACTATGATATATTTATTTATTTATTTAATTAACGACACAACAGTGTCTTTTATATACAAATGAATATATGACAAGCTGTATTTTCGCTATGATTTCTGGTGTTGTTGCACTTTTTGGACGTCCTGAGCGTGGATCGTCTTCAACGCTTGTACGGCCACGCTTAAACTCCAAAACCCATCGGTGAACGGTTGAAAATGAAGGAGAAGACTCCTTTAATACTTTCACTATCTTTGCATGGATGTCAGTAGCCGATAAACCTTCCAAAACAAAGAATTTAATCACTGCACGATATTCGGATTTTTCCATTGTTAAAAAATACACTGACACGTCAACTTCAAATGACTTGTAAACAAAGAATGAATTGACAGATCGAAATGAAATTTTGAGTACGTTCTTATGAAATATGACATATTAAAATCGCGTAAAAAATTTGGTTTTTATACTGCTCCATAGATGTCGCTTTCAAAACTTTTAGACTAACCTATTACAAGTACTTAAAATTATTGACAAAAAATACAAAACTTCGTCTTAAACTAACATAGAGATACAAAAAGCAGTAGAGATAATAAATTACAAAGTCATTGTTTAAAGTTATTTAATTTTAATATGTATTGTTATTACATGTTAGAAAGAATTTAGTGAAAACTCTTGTCTAGAGTATGCTGCTGTATGGCTGCGAAACGTGGGCCATCAGCCAGAGCAAGTCCCGGCGTCTGGCTGCCTTTGAGATATGGTGCTACAGGCGCATGGCCAGGGTCCATTGGTCAGATCACATCCGAAACGACGAGGTATTGAGCGGGGTTGGAGAAACAAGGCAACTCTTAAATAGAGTTGCCCAACAACGATCCAGTTGGATAGGCCATAACATCAGGCACCCGGGTCTGTTCCTTACCATCGTCGAGGGAATGATTGAGGGCAATACTCGTAACCATAGAGGCCGCCCTAGATATAGCTACATGGACCGGGTGATCCGGGATGTGCGCTGTTGCAGCTACCAGGAGATGAAGAGACTGGAGGATGACAGAGATGAGTGGAGGGATCGAGTGCTTGGTGCAGACCAATCCTAGGATTGTAACCCACAAAGAAAAAAAGTTCAATATATATACTCGTATGTATGTATATCACAAAATATTACCAAACTTTACCAAGTAGACTTACGTAATAGTCGAAGATTTGTTTGATAGTGGTAAATAACTTAAATTTTTTTTAGTGAAACAGCGCTTACATAGAACAAGAAGAATTGGATTTTTCGAGAATTTTATGGATAGATCTTGAGAAATAGAAAACACATGGCTCACTTGTAGAATGAGATGCAAGTTGCATTGCTGAATCGATTTGTTTTTAGTGGAACAACGCTTACTTAGAACAAGAAGAATTGGATTTTTCGAGAATTTTATGGATA